>PVIW01016416.1:0-16747 GCA_004026585.1 Noctilio leporinus | reverse complement strand
ATGCATACAGAGTCTTTTACCCCAAAGAAGCAAAATACACAGTCTTTTCAAATGCACATGGATCATTCTCCAAGATAGACCACGTGGTATGTCACAAGACAAGCCTCCACAAATACAGGAAAATTGAAATCATACAAAGTATCTTCTCAGATCACAATGGCTTGAAACTAGAAACCAAATTCAAGGGAAAAACCCAAAAGTTCTCTAACTCATGGAGACTGAATAACATGCTTTGAAGCAATGAAGGGGTCAACAATGAGATCAAAGATGAAATCAAAAAGTTCCTGGAAACAAATGACAATGAACACACAACAGCCCAAAACCTATGGGATACAGCAAAGGCAGTTTTCAGGGGGAAATTTATAGCAATACAGGCCTTCCAAAAAGGGTTACAAGAAGTTTATAAAAAAGAACTAACCACAGAGCTGCCAGAACTAGAGGAGCAACAACAAACAAAGCCCAGAGCAAGTAGAAGGAAGGAAATCATCAAGATCAGAGCAGAACTTAATAACTCAGAGATTCAAACTACAATCGAAGAACCAACAGGTCCAGGAGCTGGTTCTTGGAAAAAAACAAACAAAATTGAAAAGCCCGTATCAAGAAAAAGAGAGAGAGAGGACCCAAATAAACAAAATCAGAACTGAAAGAGGGGAAATCACAACTGATACCTCAGAAATACAAAAGATTGTAAGAAATTACATACTACTTCCCTCAGGAAGAGGGAAGACTCCCAAACTCTTTCTATGAGGCCAATATCATTCTAATCCCAAAACCAGGGCAAGATACAACTAAGAAAGAAAGCTACTGGCCAATATCTCTGATGAACATAGATGCTAAAATTCTCAACAAAATATTGGCCAATTGGATTCAGTAGTATATTACAAAGTTCATACACCATGATCAAGTGGGCTTCATCCCAGGGATGCAAGGATGGTGCAATATTCGTAAATCAATAAATGTAATACACCACATCAACAAATTGAAAGATAAAAACCATATGATCATATCAATAGATGCTGAAAAAGCATTTGCTAATGTGCAGCAACTCTTTATGATAAAAACCCTCAGCAAAATGGGAATAGAGGCCATCTATGAGAAACCTGAAGCCAACATCATACTTAATGGCAAAAGCTGAAAGCTTTCCCCATAAGACCAGGAATGAGACAAGGCTGTACACTTTCTCTGCTTCTATTCAACATTGTCTTGGAAGTTCTAGCTATAGCCATCAGAGAAGAAAAAGGAATCAAAGTTATCCAAACTGTCATTAATTTCAGATGATATGATAGTGTACATACAAAACCCGATTGGCTCCTCCAAAAACTTACTCAACCTAAAAAGCAAATTTAGCAAAATAGCTGGGTATAAAGTCAATATCCAGAAATCAAAAACATTTTTGTGTACCAATAATGAAACAACAGAAATAGAAGCGAAAAAACAAATCCCATTTACCATAGCAACAAGAAAAATAAAGTACCTAGGAGTCAACTTAACTAAGGAGGTAAAAGACCTGTACTCAGAAAACTGCAGAACAATGAAGAAAGAAATCAAGGAAGACACAAATAAATGGAAGCATATACCATGTTCATGGATGGGAAGAATGAACATCATTAAAATGTCCATACTACCCAAAGCAATCTACATATTCAATGCAATCCCAATTAAAATACCAATGACAGGCTTAACAGAAATAGAAAATATACTTCAAAAATTTATATGGAGCCAAAAACACCCACGAATAGCCACCACAATCTTGAGAAAGAAGAACAAGGTAGGAGGAATCACAATACCGGACTTCAAATACTACAAGTCTACTGTCATCAAAACAGCATGGTACTGGTATAAGAATGGATATATAGATCAATGGAACAGAATAGAGAGCCCAGAAACTAACCCAGCAATCTATGGTCCACTAATATTTGACAGTGGAGGAAGGAATATCAAATGAAGTAAAAACGGTCTCTTCAACAAATGGTGTTGGGAGAACTGGACAGCAACATGCAAAAAGTTAAAACTAGACCATCAACTTACACCATACACCAGAATAAACTCAAGATGGATAAAGGATTTAAACATAAGCAGTGC
Source organism: Noctilio leporinus (assembly GCA_004026585.1). NCBI lineage: Eukaryota > Metazoa > Chordata > Mammalia > Chiroptera > Noctilionidae > Noctilio > Noctilio leporinus. The sequence goes on along the minus strand of PVIW01016416.1, from coordinate 14,665 downwards.
CACCATAAAGGTCCTGGAGAAAAATATAGGCAGTAAACTTTTGGATATCCTATGCAAAAATATATTTACTGATACTTCACCAAGAGCAAAGGAAATCAAAGAACGAATCAACAAATGGGACTATATCAAATTGAAAAGTTTCTGTTCAGCTCAAGAAAATATCAGCAAAATTCAAAGGGAACCAACTGTATGGGAAAACATAATTGCCAATGATACCTCAGACAAGGGTCTGATCTCCAAAATATAAAAAGAATTAATGTGACTCAACACCAAGGAGACAGACAGCTCAATTAAAAAAATGGGCAAAGGACCTGAACAGAGAACTCACTGAGGAAGAGATACAAAGGGCCCAGAGGCATATGAAAGAATGCTCAACATCACTAGTCATCAGAGAGATGCAAATTAAAACTACAATAAGATACCACCTCACATCTGTCAGAATGGCAATCATCAGCAAATCAACAAACAACAAGTGTTGGGGAGTATGTGGGGCAAAGGGAACCCTGGTGCACTCTTGGTGGGAATGTAGGCTCGTGCAGCCACTGTGGAATACAGTATGGGGTTTCGTTAAAAAACTAAAAATGGAACTGCCTTTTCATCCAGCAATTCTACTACTGGGATATACCCAAAGAATCCTGAAACACCAATTCATAAGAACCTATGCACACCTATGTTCATAGCAGCACTGTTTACAATAGCCAAGTGCTGGATACAGCCTAAGTGCCCATCAGTGGATGATTGGATCAAAAAACTTTGGTACATATACACAATGGAATTCTATATAGCAGAAAGAAAGAAGGAACTTATACCCTTTGCAACAACATGGATGGAACTGGAGAGTATTATGCTTAGTGAAATAAGCCAGTCAGTGAAGGACAAATATCATATGATCTCACCCATTCAGGGACAATAATGAGCAAAACTAACAACAAGCAAAACAGAACCAAGTATATGAATACAAGGAATAGGCCTTCAGTGGTCAGGGGGAAAGGGGTTGGGGCAGGGGGAAAGGGGGAGGCAGAGGCAAGAAAGGGGAGCAGCTTAGACAAGAACCTTGTATAAAGGAACCATGGACATGGACAACTGATGGGATTGAATTTAGGGGGAATTGGTGAGTAGGGAGGTGTACAGAGAGGAGCAAAAAGGGGATGGATGTAATACAACAACAATAAAAATAATTCAAAAAAAAAAAGAAAAAGAATACCTTGGATGACTTCAGAAGGACATAGACAGTAGCAAATTCATAGTAGGGGATTTTAACACCCCATTATCAATGATGGAGAGATCTTCCAACACTCTATATGAAATAGACTTAACTGATATATACAGAATTTTTCATGCCATAGTAGCAAAATACACATTCTTTTCAAAATGCACATGGAACTTTCTCAAAGGTATACCTCATGTTAGGATATAAATCAAGCCTCCACAAATTAAAAAAAAAAAAAAAAAATGAAATAATACCAAGCCTTTTCTCAGATCACAATGACTTGAATCTAAAAACCAATATTAAGAGAAAAAAAAAAACAAAAAATATTCTTCTTCCTGGAGACTAAATAACATGATATTAAGAAATGAATGAGTTAACAATGAGATAAAAGATGAAATCAAAAAGTTTCTGGAAATAAATTACAATGAATATAAAATAATTGAAAACCTATGGACATAGTAATGGCAAACCTCAGAGGAAAATTCATAGCAATACAGGTCTACCTAAAAAGGTCAGAAGAAGCTTATACAAATAACCTAAACGATAAAGCTATAAGAACTATAGGAGAAATCACAAAGAATTGAGCATGTAGAGGGAATAAAATAATTAAGATCAAAGCAGAATTAAATGACATAGAGACTAAAAATACAATTCAAAGAATCAATAAATCCAGGAGCTAATTCTTTGAAAAGATAAACAAAATAAGCAAGCCAGACTCATCAAGAAAAAAAAGAGAGAGGGCCAAAATATGCAAAATCAGAAATGACAGAGGAGAAATCACAACCAATACATCAGAAATACAAAGGGTTATAAGAAATTACTACAAACAACTATATGGCAACTAATTTTACAACTGGGTGAAATGGACAAGTTTCTGGAAACATGCAATGAACAAAAACTGAATCAAAGAGAAGCAGATATCCTGAACAGACCAATAAAAACTAGTGAAATTGAAGAAGTAATCAATAAATTCCAGTGCACAAGACCCTGGACCAGATGGCAACACAGGTGAATTTTACCATACATTTAGAGAAGAACTAACTCCTATCCTTCTCAGCCTGTTCCAAAAAATCCAAGAAGAGGGAAGACACCCAAACTCTTTCTATGAGGCCAATATAATGCTAATCCCAAAACCAGGTCAAGAGACAACAAAGAAAGAAAACTACAGGCCAATATCTCTGATGAACATAGATGCTAAAATTCTCAACATAATATTTGCAAACTGGACCCAGCAATACATTAAAAAAATCATATACCATGATTAAGTGGGATTCATCCCAGGGATGAAAGGATGGTACAAAATTTGCAAAGCAATAAACATACCACATAAACAAAATGAGAGGCAAAACCCATATGATCATATCAATAGATGTTAAAAAAGCATTTGATAAATCACAACATCCATTTATGATAAAAATTCTTAGGAAAATGGGAATAGGTGGAGCGTACCTGAATATAATAAAGTCCATATATGAGAAACCTGCAGCCAATATCATACTCAATGGGCAAATCAAAAAGCTTTCCCCCTCAATTAGTAACAAGAAAGAGCTGTCCACTCTCTCTACTTCTATGCAACATACTTTTGGAAGTTCTAGCCATAGTGATCAGATAAGAAAAAAGAATCAACAGAATCCAAAGGAGAAGTAAAACCATCATTTGCAGATGACATGACTGTGTACATAGAAAACCCAACAGACTCCAACAAAAACTACTCAACCTAATAAGCACATTTAGAAAATTAGCTGGATATGAAGTCAATATTCAGAAATAAAATGCATTTTTGTATTCCAACAATGAGTCATCAGAGATAGAAACTAGAAAACAAATCCCATTTCCTTTAGCAACAAGAAAAGTAAAGAACCTGGGAATAAACTACAGAATACTAAAGAAATTAAGGAAGATACAAATAAATGGAAGCACATACCATGTTCAGAGATGGGAAGAATTAACCTCATTGCAATGTCCATACTACCCACATCTATGGATTCAATGCAATCCCTATAAAATGACCAATGATATATTTTATAGGTTTAGAAAATATATTTCAAATATTTATATGGATCCAAAAATGACCATGAATAGCCACAGCAATCTTGAGAAAGAAGAGCAAAGTAGGCAGAATCACAATACCAGATATCAAAATTTATTGTAAGGCCATTATAATCAAAACAGTCTGCTACTGGAACAAAAACAGACATATAAATCACTGGAACAGAACAGAAAGCCCAGAAATTAACTCAGTATCCTATGATCAATTAATATTCAACAAAGGGGGAAAGAGTATAAAATGGAGTGAAAATAGCTTCTTCAATAAGTGGTATTGGAGAACTGAACAGGCACATGCAAAAAACAAACAAACAAAAAAAAAAACCTAGACTGCCAATTTACACCACACATAAGAATAAATTTAAGATACATAAAGGACTTAAACATAAAGCATGTCACCATAAAAGTCCTAGAGGAAAACTAGGAGTAGTCAGTAAAATATCAGATATCCCACCCAGCAATGTTTTCACTGATACTTCTCCAAGGGCAAGGGAAATAAAGGAACAAGTAAACAAATGGGACTACATCAAACTGAAAAGTTTCTTTCTGTTCAGCTAAAGAAAACATCAGCAAAATTAAATAGGAACCAATAGTATTTTCCAGTGATACTTCAAACTAGGGTTCAATCTCCAAAACATATAAAGAAATTATATGATGCAACACCAGAGAGACAGGAAGCCCAATTAAAAAATGGGCAAAGGAACTAAACAGACACCTCTCCAAGGAAGACATACAAAGGCCCCAAAGGCATATGAAAGAATTCTCAGCATCACCAGCCATCAGAGAGGTGCAAATTAAAACTACAAGGAGATACCACCTCACACCTGTCAGAATGGCCATCATCAACAAATTAACAAACAAGTGCTGGCGAGGAGAAAAGGGAACCCTTGTGCACTGTTGATGGAAATGCAGACTAGTGCAACCACTATAGAAAAGAGTATGAAATTTCCTCAATAAAACTAAAAATGGAACTGCCTTTTGACCTAGTGATTCCACTGCAAGCACTATACCCAAAGAACCATGAAACACCAAATTCAGAACCTATATAGGCCTATGTTCATAGCAACACTATTTACAACAGCCAAGTGATGGAAATAGCCTATGTGCTATTCAGCGCACGATTGGATCAAAAAACTCTGGTACATTTACACAATGGAATACTATCCAGTAGAAAGAAAGAAGAAACACCTACCTTTTGCTACAACGTGGATGGAACTGGAGAGTATTATGCTTAGTGAAATAAGCTAGTTAGTGAAAGACAAATACCATATTATCTCAACCAATACAGGAGACTAATGAACAAAACAAATAAATAAGCAAAACAGAACCAGAGGCATGGAAACAAGGAACAGACTTTCAGTGTACAGAGGGCAGGAGGAAAGGGAGGAAAAGGCAAAGAAAGACAACTATTTAGTCAAGGAACTAGTATAAATGACCCATGGACATGGACAACATGTGGGATTGACTGTAGGAGAGTGATATAGAGGGTGGGGCAGAGGAGAGCAGTGGGGGAAAATGGAGTAAATGTAACACAACAATAATAAAATAAATTTTAAAAATGTAAGAGAAGAGCCCTAGCTGGTGGCAGAGTGGATAACACACCAGCCTGTAAACCCAAAGGTCGCTGGTTCGATTCCCAGCCAGGGCACATAACCAGGTTGCAAGCCAGGTCTCCAGCTAGGCCTGTGGCTGGAGGCAGGTGAAAGGCAACCATACATTGATGTTTCTCTCTCCCTTTCTTCCTATCTCCCTTTCCCTCTCTCTGAAAAATAATAAATAAAATCTTTAAAAAAAATGTAAGAGAAAAAATAATAAGTTTACCACTGAGCATGTGCTAATTGGTTCCTAGAGTAGTCAGTATGTTATCTTTGGCTATAAATATGTTTGCTGACTGCAGAAAGCAGACATTTGTCTAAATGGTACCAGATATCTGTCATTCAAATAAGTAGTAGATTTTTTTCTCTTGAAAGGTGTCATCAGTCAGTTCTGAAAAGAGAATATTGATAATCAAGTGAAAGAACAATTCAAAAAAAAAAAAAAAAGAAAGACAAAAACAGAAGGTAGATCAATTGTACTTCATTCTATCTCCAACTAGGTCTGTTTTACTCCTAAAAGTACCGGAACACTAACTTGAATTTCAAAGGTAACAATAAAATATAGAGGAAAATGGAGACCCAGAAGCTACAGTGTGATGTGCAACCCAAAGCCATGCTACAGACTATTAGCTTAAAATAACCACAGTAAAACTGATTGTTAATATATAGTGTGTCCAGTTAACACTTTCTAATTGCTTGCACAGTGCTTCCACATATATTATTTTCTGGTTCTTATAATAACTTCCTTTCCTTTGTTTCATAAGTCCTTGAATTATTATCTAAGCAAATATTTAGACTTTAGACATTTGGTTTTCCAATCATTTTATAGAATTATGAACAATATATAAGAGTCATCCTATCACCATCTTTTAACTTCAGTCCTTTCCCTTTCAACAGGTTTTGTCATTGGCTAAATGATATTTGATTCCCTTGAATTCTCTGTGATACATTATGTTGCTCTTCATTAGTGTCCTCTCATTCTCAACACACATTGAAGTGCTACCTGTTTTTTAAGTCTAGCTCATATTCCATTTCTGCCTTTCCTCTGCATTCCTATCGGAGGTTGGCTGTCATTTTCTCAACTATTCTAGCAATTGAAATCTTTTCAACTATTTTTAAATTTGTGTAACTCTGCCATACAAGGAAAGCAGAAGAATCCCAGAAAAGTGCTACAATGCTTGTCTTTTGTAGGCTGAGGCTAAAATTGGGAAATGCTGTCATTTAAAGAAATTCCCCTAACTCAGTGGAGAAAATGTGATTCAGGAAAGGCCCAGGCTAAGTGTTGAGTCTGAGCTAAAGTTGACATAATTACAGTAAAAAGCAGTGAAAATTGAGTATTAATCTGAATGTCTTACTTGCAAGGAACTGAAGAAATGGCAACTTGATCAGGAAGCCTCTAGGGCCACTAGAATACTAACTGATATGAAGAAACCTTCTATACACACAAAAACAAACTCTAACTTTCAGGAATGAAGGCTTGATTTGAGTCACCACGATAATAATTTATTGTCTAGTTCTAAAAGCTGAATTTGTTTGTGGCCTAGCTAGAATCTCTCTTGAATGAAGTTCTGCTACATTTAAGAGTGAATCCACTATAACACAACAAAGTCGTATAAATCCTTTTTATCTTATTCTTTTTATTTATTTATTTATTTTTGCCTCAAACTCCTATAGCTATGTACCAATTGTATTTGGGAATGGAAATAGGGAAATATATCTAGGATTTTGAACACTAGCTCTAATTTAACACTAACTTTTTGGTACTTAATACCTTCATGATTCATTGGTCATAATGGACAGTTATGGACATCATGTGGTAGAGGTTTGACCCATATCCAGCCTAAGGATGGCATAGTTCCTACATATGAATTTAGAACAAACATTCCTAGCACTTGGCAAAAATCCCCATGAAATGAGGGCTAATTAAGGTAGAAAGGGTCAATGTCAAGCCTTCTAAATCACCTCTAACAATATCACATCTTAAAATCAATAGTTTAAATAAGTCTTGGGATATTTATGATTTACTACTACACTCATAAACTTCGATACTGGAATGCATTTTTAACAGAGCTGCTAAAAAGTATCCTATATTTAAAAAAAAAATGACTCAAATTTCAGTAGCTATATAAGAAATAGTCATTTTTTTTGAGAAAATAAACCCTTTCTCAGAGCTATTATTATCTATCCCATTAAACACACAACATTGGAAAGCATTGTCTTTTACCTGGAAGGACAGTTATTTATCTTTCCTGTATAAACTCACAGCTAAACCAATTCTCAAGCTCTGTATAATATTAAAAATATTAAAGGCTTTAAGGGTCATGATAATCACACCTTCCCACAGAATATCACACTGATCCATTCCTTGATGGAATCAGGTAAGGATGAAGTACAAGATTCTTAGATATTATGGTAAGAAACAAGTGATTGAGAAAATTTAGAAGATAACCTTTCTGAAAATGTACACAAATATTTGAGGATCTAGTGGTCTGTGATATAGAGATAAGTTGTTGTACCACCTACCCTCTACCTCCACAAAAAGGTACAATGTCTGGCATGAATTTTGAAGGTAATTCATGTTGCATTAGGTTTGCTGTTTACACTCACTTACAGAATAACCTATAACTGTCAGCTTTGACTGGCACTCAGGGAAAGAAGCTCCTTTAGTTCTAGGCTTTAGTTCTTTACTTTGGATCACTTTAAATTATGATCCAACAGAGTTAACATGCTGTATAAAGTCTCTGATGCTTTGGAAGAAAATTATGTCCTCCTTGTAAGATAATCATTTCTTTCTAGAGAAAGAATTCCTGACTTTGCTAATAGCCCTGGTATAGATTGATTACCTGGCTCTTTATGTCAGGAAGCCATATTACCTGAGTGTGTCTCCATAGAATAGTGTTCTTTTTTTTTTTTTTTTTTTCAAAGATTTTATTTATTATTTCCAGAGAGAGGGGAAGGGAAAGAGGCAGAGAGGGAGAGAAACATCAATGTATGGTTGCTTTTTACCTGCCTCCAGCTACGGACCTGGCTGGAGACCTGGCTTGCAACCTGGTTATGTGCCCTGGCTGGGGAATCGAACCAGCGACCTTTGGGTTCGCAGGCCGGCACCTTATCCAACTGTGCCACCAGCCAGGTGCTAGAATAGTGTTCTTTTATCCACTGAATTTTAGTAGTGGACATTTCCATAATCTCCATCATTGAATAGAAGTGATATAAACAAGGCTGTTCCCAAACACATCCTTACAACATTTGTGAAGTGACTGAAAATATGATTATTCACTTAGAAACTACTCCTAATTCTCATTTGCACAAGTGGAACTATGGGGATTTTCTATGACTAGTTACTTGAGAACCACAACTACTCAATTTAATGCACATTTAAAATAATAGAAGTATATTAGTAGTGGATTGTTGCACTAGTTAAAGTCACATTTAAAATGGCTACAAAGGACAAGGAGGACAAATCTTCCTATTGGGCAAAATTTTGAGCAGAATATATGGTGATCCATGATATATTTTGCCAAATATTTTCATCTAATTGTCAGAGACTTTTAAAATGTTAAGATTAAAGGATTAATAATAAGGAAGTTTGATCTTTCATAACTCACAGATAGGTATCGCAAAGAAAAATGTAGGAAACATGAGGTCTGTCCAGAAAGTATCCAGTAATGTAATATGAAAAATAGAGACATTTCTTGAAGAAGGTTCAAGATAGAAGGGACATTATACATAGACAATGACACCTTAGTCCTCTTCAATATAGATACCTTGGGGCATCACATAGTTCTTCCAATTGACCTCAGCTGCCCTGTTCTATTTTTCTGAATCTCATCAATGGTCTGAGATCTCTTTCCTTTCAAAGGTTATTTTAGTTTTGGGAAAACCCAGAAGCCACAGGGCGCCAAATCTGAATTGTAGGAGTCTATGTCACATGGATGACTTGATGTTTCACCAAGAAAACTGCACAAAACCTGATGCATGAGTGGACACGTTGTGGTGATGAAGCTGCCAATCACCATTTGCTCATAACTGCAGCCTGCAGCCTTCTGAATCATCCCAATAATTTCCATGGAGGAATGTTCAAGCTCAACACAAAATTTGATGCAGGTTCATAGTTCTACTCAGCAGTTTTTAATGTGATGGCTACACAGTCTACACAGTACCCATGCTCACTCAACAGTTTTTACCACCTCCTCTAACTGGCATGGTGAAGTTGTCATTGTTCATGCATGTGAACAATGTAACCTTGGCTGCCAGGTTACATTGAGGTCATACAAACCATTCTCTTTACATTAAAAATGGTTAGACTTTTTCTGAATAGACTTCATATGTGTGAAATTGGATATTATTGGTATGGTATAATGTTGGAAGGCTCATACAATTATATCTAACAAATTTATTGATATGGGTCCACTATGCAAAAATTGTGTATTTAATTTTGAAGGTCAAGGACTCTGGTTCATTGGCTGAAAATGCACCAAAAGGTGGCCTACACAAAAGCAATTGCAATATCAGAACTGCCTGCGTATACTGTAGAGGATGGGGCCCTAGGACTAAAGGGGAGTGAAATGTTATAATGGATTTATCATGTTATGATTTTTCCACTCACTCTGGGAAGATAGGAGGATCCACCCTTCACCATGTTTTGAGAAAAATATTTGAGAATGTACTTCCACATCCTTAAAGAAGTCTGGTAGTTACTCTTCATAAGTCACAAATTATGGTGGAAACAGCTGTGAGGAGGATGGATGTAGCTTTAATTCTTGTTTCTTAAACTAAACAGAGGTGCTTTTTACAATTTAATTTCTTTATCTTATTTTGTTTTTGAACTACAGTTTACATTCAGTATTATTTTGTTTAGTTTCATGTATACAGCACAGTGCATATACAATAATATACTTTACAAAGTGTTCCCCCTATTTCCCCCCTTTTTCTCCCATCTGTCACCACTCAAGAGTTATCACAGTATTATTTACTGTAGTCCCTATGCTGTAACATATATAACCATGTATTTTGTAACTATTAATTTGTACTTATTAATCACTTCACCTTTTTCATCCAATCTTTCCAAGACCCTCCCCCTTAGTAACCATCAATCTGTTCACTGTTTATGAGTCTGTTTTAATTTTGTTCTATTTTGTTGTTTAAATTCCACATATAAGTGAAATCACATGGTATTTGTCTATGTCTGACTTATTTCACTTAGCATAATACCCGGTAGTACCATGTTGTCACAAATGATAAGATTTTGTTTTTTATGGCCAAATAATATTCCCTTGAGTACCACAGCTTTTTTGTCCACTCATGTATTGAGTGGGACTTCAGCTACCTCAAATTCTTGGTTATTGTAAATAACACTGCGATGAACATAGGGGTGCATACATACTTTCAAATGAATGTTTTGGGTTTCTTTGCACATATACTTAGAAGTGCAATTGCTGTGTCATAAGGCAGTTCCATTTTTAATATTTTGAGGAAACACCATATTGTATTCCCCTGTGGCTGCACCAATATGCGTTTCCCCTCCCTCCAGCAATTTCCCCACCCTTAATTCATATCCATGGGTTGTTCATTTAAGTTTTTGGCTTCTACATTTCCTATACTTTTAACACCACCTGTCTCTTTTGTACCTATCAATTATGCTTCTCAATCCCTGTGTCTTTTCCCCAATTCTTCCCTTTCCCCCTCCTCACTGATAACCCTCCAAATGATCTACATATTCATGATTCTGTTACTGTTCTAGCTGTTTGCTTAGTCGTTTTGGTTTTTTAGATTCAGTTGTTGATAATTATGAGCTTGTCATCATTCTACTATTCATAGTATTGATCTTTTTCTTTTTCCTTAAATAAGCCCCTTTAACATCTCATATAATAAAGACTTGGTGACAATGAACTCTTTTGGCTATACTTTGCTTAGGAAGCACTTTATCTGTTCTTCCATTTTAAATGATAGCTTTGCTGGATAGAGTAATCTTGGTTGTAGAACCTTGTTTTTCATCACTTTGACTATTTCTTGCCAGTCCCTTTTTGCCTACAAACTTATTTTGAGAAATCAGCTGACAGTTTAATGGGAACTCCTTTGTAGATAAGTATTTGCTTTTCTCTTGCTGCTTTTAGGATTCACTCTTTACGTTAACCTTTGGCATTTTAATTATGCTGTGTCTTGGTGTTGTTCTTTTGAGTCTAGCTTGTTTGGGACTCTCTGTGCTTCCTGGACTTGTATGTCTATTTCCATCTTCAAATTAAGGCCATACTTTTGTCTCCTCAATATGACAGCCTCCCATTATTTGCATATGTGTATTAGGTAGAGCTGTCACACCTGTTATATAGTAAGGAGCAGACCCTTAGATATTCATCAGTGTGGGGTGACCCATTTCACCACTTTGTGTCACTGTATGTGGGCAAAGGATCAGAGAGGGAACAATGTCACTTGCTCAGCACTTATCCCTTTTCCAGGCACTATACCTGCTTCCTATATGGGATTGGTGGCCCTCTAGCTGTTTCCCTGGTGCCAGTTCCCAGAGTGAGTGGGTTTCATACATTCTAGAACCATGGAGGCCCTCAAAATTACCTTTTCTGAGAGACAGAGAGTTTCGTCAGCCATCCATCCCCCACTGGTTTTCAACTCTAGAAGCAATGAGGTTTTATTTTTCCAGCTCTGGAACCAGGAGCTGTGCAGTCTAACCTGGGGCTGGGATTGCTCCCCAGGTGTCCCTCTCAGCTTTTATCCACCACAGGTGAATATGGGCCTCTCTTTCTGCTGTTTGGCAACCACTGCCTTCTCGTTTCATCTCAGCTCTGCCACATCTGTCTCCTCTCAGCACGGGTTCCTCATCTCTACCCCTCCAAGTTATCAGAAAGAATATTTCTTCTTTAAATTTTTGGTTGATAGACTTCCATACAGTTTGAATTTCTGGAAGTTCTAATTTTGTCTGTTTGTTTGTTTTGAGGTAGTTGTAATCCTTATGGTTGTGTGAAGAGGCTAAGCGTGTCAACTTACACCTCCATCTTGGCTGGAATCTCTTCTTTTTTTAACAAAAAAATTTTGTTTCTTCCATTTTTTTCCTTATATTTCAAATAGTTTATTTGAATCCTGGCTTTCTTCCCTTCACTATTGATTTCCTGTGAATTTTTCTTTATTCCATTTAGTGTACCCTTCATTTCTTCTTTTATTCATTTTCCATACTTAGTCATTTCTCTGAGAATCTTTACCACCAGTGTTTTGAACTCTGCATCTGATAGGTTGGCTATCTCCTTTTTGTTTAATTCTTTTCCTGGAATTTGATATATTTCATTGGCGCAGCCCAAATTATTACTGCTTTGTTTTCGTTGCCAAGTGGTTGTTCAGATTTTCTACTTTTTCTACTTCAGTTTTGGAAGAGTGTATATTTCTATGAATTTATCAACTTTTTTATATTGTCCAATTTGTTGTCATATAATTGATAATTTCTTATAATCCTTTCTATTTCTGGGGTATCAGTTGCTATTTCTCTTTTATTTCTGGTTTCATTTATTTTCTCCTATTATTTTCTTGATTAGTCTGGATAACATTCTTTCAATCTTATTTACCTTCTCAAAGAACAAGCTCCTGTTTTCACTCATCATTTGTATTTTTTAAAACTTATTTTATTTATGTCCACATAGTTATTTATTATTTTCTTCATTCTATTCACCTAGGACAGTGCTGTCTTTTTTTTTTCTCCTAGTTCCTTATACTTATAAGGTTAGATTATTTATTTGAGATTTTTCTCATTGTTTAAGGTAGGTCTGTATTCTTATGGGTTTTTCCCTTAAGACTGTTTTCGCTGTGTCTCATAGACTTTTGAGTCATTTCCCTTTGATTCAAAGTATCTTTTCATGTTTTCCTTGATATCATTGTTAACTCATTTATTAATGAGTTAATAATATACTTTTTAGCCTCCATGTGTTTATGTGTTTTTCAGTTTTTTCTTGTAATTCATTTCCAGTTTCATATAATTTCAGCCAGAAAAGATGCTTAAGGCCACTGTTTTATTTTTTATTTTTCTGTTTGAAAGGTCTATCCATGATATTAATGAAGTGTTAAAGTCTCCTATTATCACTGTATTACTGTCAATCTCTCCCTTTTTGTCCAACAATATTTACTTTATATATTTAGATGGTGCTTGTATGTTCAGTTCATAAATGTTCACAAGGGTTATATCCTCTTGTTGGATTAACTGTCATTATGCTATGTTCTTTTTTGTCTTTGTCTGATATAAATATTGCTACCTCAGATTTTTTTGTTTGTTTCCATTTGCCTGAAGTATCTTTTTCCATTCCTTTATCTTCGATCTGTGCATCTTTCAACCTGAAGTGAGTTTTTTGTAGATATCATGTGAGCCTCTTGTTTTTTACGCATTCAGCTACACTTTTAATTATACCATTTAATCCATTTATATTTAAAGTAATTATTGATAGGTATGTCTTTATTGTCTTTAATTATTTATAATTATGCTTTTTCTTCTTAAAGAAGTATTTTTAGTATTTTATGTAATATTTGTTTGGTAGTAATGAACTCCTTTAGCTTTTTTCAGTATGAGAGAGAGGAAAAAGGAGAGGGAGAAGGAGAGGAAGAGAGAAACATCAATTTGTTGCCTTCTCATACATTCCCCAACCAGGGATCAAAAACATATCCTGGGTATGCACCCTGACTGGGTATGGAACCTGTTAACTTTTGGTCTACAGTACAATGCTCCAACCAACTAAGCCACACAGGTGGGAGCCCTTCTTCAACTTTAAGTGATAGCCCCACTGGATAGAACAGTCTGGGTTGTAGATTGTTGATTTTCATCACTTTGAGTATTTTATGCCATTTCCTTCTGGTCTGAAATGTTTCTGTTGAGAAATCAGCTGACAGTCATGGGAGCTTCCTTGGAAGTAACTGACTGTCCTTCTGTTACTGTCTTTCAGGTTGTATCTTTATCTTTAACTTTTGGAATGTTATTTCTGATGTGTTTTGGTGTGGACCTCTTTGGGCTCATCCTGTTTAGGACTATCTGCACATCCTAGACTTGTGTATATTTTGCCTTCAGGCTAAGGAAGTTGTCAGTTATTATTTCTCTAAGCAAGTTATCAATCTTTTGCTTTCTCTTCTTTTTATGGTAACCTTATGATGTAGATCCTGTTACTGTTGATGTTGTCTGAGAAGTCCCTTAAAATGTCCTCATATTTTAGGCCTTTATCTTTGTGTTACTCTGATTAGGTGTTTTCTGCTATCTTGTCTTTTAATTTGCTAATTCAATCCACTCCTTCATATTGGCTGCTGTTGATTCCTTCTAGCATGCTCTTTATTTTGTACTAGCTCTTTTTAATTTTTTCTCTATCTTTTTTAATGCTGACTATCTTTTGTTTAAATTGTCACTGAGTTAATCTATTCTAAGTTTCTTGAGTATTCTTTTTTTTGATTTTTTAAAATTGTTGTTGTATTACATCCATCCCCTTTTTGTTCCCCTCTGTCCCCCTCCCAACCCACCCATTCCTCCCAAAGTCAATCCCCCCTGTTGTCCATGTCCATGGTTCCTTTATACTAGGTTCTTGCCTAAGCTGCTACCCTTTCTTGCCTCTGCCTCCCCTCTCCCCACTCCCCCCAACCCCTTTTTCCCTGACCACTGAAGGCCTATTCCTTGTATTCATATACTTGGTTCTGTTTTGCTTGTTGTTAGTTTTGCTCATTATTGTCCCGTAATGGGTGAGATCATATGATATTTGTCCTTCACTGACTGGCTTATTTCACTAAGCATAATACTCTCCAGTTCCATCCATGTTGTTGCAAAGGGTACAAGTTCCTTCTTTCT
>PVIW01016414.1:0-16746 GCA_004026585.1 Noctilio leporinus | reverse complement strand
TTGCCATTCTGACAGGGGTGAGGTGGTATCTTATTGTGGTTTTAATTTGCATCTCTCTGATGACTAGTGATGTTGAGCATTCTTTCATATGCCTCTGAGCCCTTTGTATATCTTCCTCAGTGAGTTGTCTGTTCAGGTCCTTTGCCCATTTTTTAATTGGGCTGTCTGTCTCCCTGGTGTTGAGTCACATTAGTTCTTTATATATTTAGGAGATCAAACCATTGTCTGAGGTATCATTGGCAATTATGTTTTCCCATGCAGTTGGTTCCCTTTGAATTTTGCTGGTATTTTCTTTAGCTGAACAGAAACTTTTCAATTTGATACAGTCCCGTTTGTTGATTTGTTCTTTTATTTCCTTTGCCCTTGGTGAAGTATCAGTAAACATATTTCTGCATAGGATATCCAAAAGGTTACTGCCTATATTTTTCTCCAGGACCTTTATGGTGGCACTGCTTATGTTTAAATCCTTTATCAATCTTGAATTTATTTCGGTGTATGGTATAAGTCAGTGGTCTAGTTTTATCTTTTTGCATGTTGCTGTCCAATTTTCCCAACACCATTTGTAGAAGAGACTGTTTTTACTCCATTTTTTGTTCCTTCCCTGTTTGTTAAGTATTAGTTGACCATAGAGTCCTGGGTTAATTTCTGGGCTCTCTATTCTATTCCATTGATCTATATGTCTATTCTTATGCCAGTACCAGGCTGTTTTGATGACAGTAGCCTTATAGTATTGTTTGAAGTCCAGTATTGTGATTCCTCCTACCTTGTCCTTCTTTCTCAAGATTGCTGTTGCTATTCGTGGGCATTTTTGGCTCCATATAAATTTTTGAAATATTTTTTCTATTTCTGTGAAGTCTGTCATTGGTAATTTAATTGGGATTGCATTGAATATGTAGATTGCTTTGGGTAGTATGGACATTTTAATGATGTGAATTCTTCCCATCCATGAACATGGTATATGCTTCCATTTATTTGTATCTTCCTTGACTTCTTTCTTCATTGTTCTGTAGTTTTCTGAGTACAGGTCTTTTACCTCCTTAGTTAAGTTTATTCCTAGGTACTTTATTTTCCTTGTTGCTATGGTAAATGGGATTTGTTTTCTCTCTTCTATTTCTGATGTTTCCTTATAGATGTACAAAAATGCTTTAGATTTCTAGATATTGACTTTATACCCAGCTATTTTGCTAAATTTGCTTATTAGGTTGAGTAAGTTTTTGGTGGAGCCCATCGGGTTTTGTATGTACACTATCATATCATCTGCAAATAATGACAGTTTGACATCCTTCTTTCCAATTTGGATACCTTTGATTCCTTTTTCTTCTCTGATGGCTATAGCTCGAACTTCCAAGACAATGTTGAATAGAAATAGAGAAAGTGGACAGCCTTATCTCGTTCCTGATCTTAGAGGGAAAGCTTTCAGTTTTTGTCCATTAAGTATGATGTTGGCTTCAGGTTTCTCATAGATGACCTTGATGATGTAGAGGTATGCTCCCTCTATTCCCATTTTGCTGAGGGTTTTTATCATAAATGGTTGCTGCACTTTATCAAATGCTTTTTCAGCATCTATTGATATGATCATATGGTTTTTATCTTTCAATTTGTTGATGTGGTGTATTACATTGATTGATTTACGAATGTTGTATCATCCTTGCATCCGTGGGATGAAGCCCACTTGATCATGGTGTATGATCTTTGTAATATACTGCTGAATCTGGTTGGCCAATATTTTGTTGAGAATTTTAGTATCTATGTTTATCAGAGATATTGGCCTGTAGCTTTCTTTCTTAGTTGTTTCTTGCCTTGGTTTTGGGATTAGAATAATATTGGCCTCATAAAAAGAGTTTGTGAGTCTTCCCTCTTCCTGTATTTTTTGGTATAGTTTGAGGAGGATAGGAGTTAGTTCTTCTTTAAATGTTTGGTAAAATTCACCTGTGTAGCCATCTGGTCCAGCCATCTTGTGCTTCGGGAGATTTTGGATTACTTCTTTAATTTCACCAGTTGTTATTGGCCTATTCAGGCTTTCTGCTTCTTCTGGGTTCAGTGTTGGTAGATTATAACTTTCCAGAAATGTGTCCATTTCATCCAGGTTGTCCTATTTTTTGTCATATAGTTGTTTGTAGTAATTTCTTACAATCTTTTGTATTTCTGAGGTATCAGTTGTGAGTTCTCCTCTGTCAGTTCTGATTCTGTTTATTTGGGTCCTCTCTCTCATTTTCTTGATGAGTTTGGATAAGGGCTTGTCAATTTTGTTTATTTTTTCAAAGAACCAGCTCCTGGACCTGTTGATTCTTCGAATTGTAGTTTGAATCTCTGAGTTATTTAGTTCTGCTCTGATCTTGATGATTTCCTTCCTTCTACTTGCTCTGGGCTTTGTTTGTTGTTGCTCCTCTAGTTCTTGCAGCTTTATGGTTGTTTTTATAAACTTCTTATGACCTTTTTTGGAAGGCCTGTATTGCTCTAAATTTCCCCCTGAGAACTGCATTTGCTGTATCCTATAGGTTTTGGGCTGTTGTGTGTTCATTGTCATTTGTTTCCAGGAACTTTTTGATTTCATCTTTGATCTCATTGTTAACCCCTTCGTTGCTTAAAAGCATGTTATTCAGTCTCATGAGTTAGAGAATTTTTGTTTTTTTCCCTTGAGGTTGGTTTCTAGTTTCAAGCCATTGTGATCTGAGAAGATACTTTGTATGATTTCCATTTTCCTGTATTTGTGGAGGCTTGTCTTGTGACGTACCATGTGGTCTATCTTGGAGAATGATCCATGTGCATTTGAAAAGAATGTGTATTTTGCTTCTTTGGGGTAAAAGACTTTGTATACATCAGTTAGGTCCATTTTCTCTAGTGTTGTTCAATGCCACAACATCTTTGGGGAGTTTTTGTTTGGAAGATCCGTCCATTGTTGATAGTGGGGTATTAAAATCCCCTACTATTAGTGTGTTGCTGTCTATGTCTTTCTTAACGTCTTCCAAGATTTTCCTTATATATTTCGGAGCTCCTATGTTGGGTGCGTATATGTTTATCAGAGTTATTTCTTCTTGATGGATTGTTCCCTTAAGTATTATGAAATGTCCATCTTTGTCCCTTTTTATGGCCTTCATTGTTAAATCCATTTTATCTGAAATCGGTATTGCTACTCCAGCGTTTTTTTCATGTCCATTTGCTTGATATATAGTTTTCCATCCCTTCACTCTCAATTGGTGTCGATCTTTTGTTCTGAGGTGGGTCTCTTGAAGACAGCATATATGTGGGTCATGTTATCTTATCCATTCGGCTACCCTATGTCTTTTGATTGGTGCATTTAATCCATTTACATTTAAGGTTGTTATTGATCAATACTTACTCATTGCCATTTTTTCCCTTTGTATCTTATTCCTCTTTGGCTTTCTCTGTTTCTTCATTTTATTTATTTATTTATTTTTAAAGCAGACCCTTTAGCATTTCTTGCAATGCTGGTTTGGTAGAGATGTATTCTTTTAGTCTTTTTTTGTCTGGGAAGCTCCTTATTTCTCCTTCTATCTTGAATGAGAGCCTTGCTGGGTAGAGTATTCTTGGTTGCCGGCCTTTGTTTACCATGACTTGAAATACTTTTTGCCATTCCCTTCTGGCTTGAATTGTTTCTGTTGAATAATCATTTGATAGCCTTGTTGGAGCCCCTTTATACGTTATTTGTCGTTTCTTTCTTGATGCTTTTAGGATTCTCTCTTTGTCTTTGAAATTCGTCATTTTAATAATAATATGCCTTGGTGTTGGTCTGTTTGGTTGATCTTCATTGGGATTCCCTGTGCTTCCTGAACTTGATTAATGTTTTCACTCATCATGTTAGGGAAATTTTCTATCATGACTTTTTTGAACAGGTTTTCCATTCCTTGTTTCTCTTCTCCTTCTGGTATCCCTATGATACAGATGTTGTTACATTTCATGTTGTCCTGCAGCTCTCTTAAACTCTCTTCAGTCTTGTTCAGCTTTTTTTTATTCTCTTGTACTGTCTTGGAGTACTTGTCTACATTATCCTCCTACTCGCTGATCCGGTCCTCTGTTTCCTCTAGCCTGCTGTTGATTCCTTCTACTGTATTCTTCAATTCAGAAATTGTATTCTTCATTTCCTCCTGGCACTTATTGATGGTTTCTATGTCCTTTTTGATGCTGTTGTAGCTCTCAGTAAGTTCCTTGTAACTTTCCTGGAGTTGTTTATGGTTTTCTTTGAGCTGGCTAAGCTCATTGAGCTTCTCTATCAGCATTCTTTTGAATTCTTTATCTGATATTTCAGGTGCCTCTGTTTCATTTTGTGGTCTTTCTGGGGATTCTTCCTTTCCTTTGGTGATGGACTGATTCTTTTTTCCCCCATTTTGGGTGTCTGTTGTTCCTTGCTCTTTATTTTTTTGGTTTTTGTTTTTGTTTTTTTTCCTTGGATTAACCTGCTTTGCTTCCTTGCCTTAGTTGAGCACCCTTCTGTGTTAGATTTGTGGAGTTCAATGTTTCATTCTCCCAGATTTTCTCCACTTGTTGTTTTTGGTGTGTCCTTTATTTGGGCTGTCTGGTTGTATTCTGTCGGCTGCTCTCCTGCAGGTCTCCGCTGCCTCTGGGCTGTGCTCCTCTGTGTCCAGATGTTGACCGCTCCAATTCTTAGGGACCTGAAGACATCTCGCACTCCCTATCCTGTCCTCTAGCTGCTCTGGTACTCTAGAACACCATCAGCACTGCTCTCTACTCTGTTGCCATCTTTGATCTCCTGGATGAGACTTTAAAAATGAGGTAATGACGGCCATGGCTCAGTGGATAAGTGCTGCCCTGCGAACCCAAAGGTCACTGGTTTGATTCCCAGGCAAGGCACATAACCAGCTTGCAAGCCAGGTCTTCAGCCAGGTCTTCAGCCAGGTCTGGAGCTGCGGGCAGGTAAAACGCAACCATATACTTATGTCTCTCTTCCTCTCTGCCTTTCTCCTTTCCCCTCTCTCTAAGAAATAATAAGTAAAAATTTTAAAAATGAGATAATATATCTGAAGAGTCTAGCATAGTATCTAGCACATGGCAAGTATGTTAGGTTTTTAAAAAAAGTTCAATAAATTGCCCCAGATTCCAAATGTCATGTCTCCCAAGCTCTTTTTTAATAGACTGCCACACAATTTAGTACCCAAGTACATACTGGCTAGTTTGCTTTTATTGATTTTTTTGTGCCTTCTATGAGGTTGGAAGCTCTTTGAAGGCAAGTATCATGACTTAATAATTCTTTATTCCACATAGCAAAATTGGTTCATATTTATAAATTGGTTGATATTGAGATGCTCAATACTTATTGTGTGGTTAATTTGCAGGAAACAGTGAAAAGAAGACAATGGTAGGAAATATCAGGTTAGGTACCCATAGTCTGTGGCAGGAGGGTCAAAGATCACTTTCCCTATTTGCAAATGCATGCCTCTGTGTTCTCCCAGCCAGCAAAAATAGCTTCAGATACCTTCACTCCTAACATTTTCAGTAACTAAAAGGATACATGTTCAAATGATCAAGTAATGTTTATGCAAAAGCATAGTGTCTTTTGGAAGTATGGGAAGAATGAAAACAATGCAGTGTTTAGATCTGACTTTGGAATAATAAGACCTAAGCTATTTAGCCTCGCTAAACTTGTTTTTTCATCTGTAAAATCAGGATACATTTGCCCTTGGAGAGACTAAGAAGAATAAATGAGAAATACTATGAACTGTAAAATGCTTAGCATGGGGCCTGACTCATTGCAAGCCTTAAAAACAATAGCTATTTTTACAATGGGCAACCTTGGCAACTTCAAAGCCTGTTTTAATGCTAAAGGTGGGGTAGCTTAAAATATAATTGTTATCAAACATTTTTGTTAAATCTTGTTTTTAACAAGCTGTAATTCTTCATTCATTCAAGAAGTTATTATTTTGTTCATTCATTCATTTATTCTATGTCGGGTACACAATAATGCTTATTAAATATTGTTGAATAAGTAATAGAGTAGTAATAAGTAACTTAGAGGAAATTAAGACTTTTGGGGAGCTATGCCCTCAGTGATATCTCTAGATGAGCATAAAATGCCCTGTGACTAGGGCTATAATATCATGCTGGATTCTAAAAGTACAAATCCAACCACTTCACCTATGGGGAAAGCAGCCAAGAAACATAGCATTCCTTCAAGTCTTCTAACCTGTTACCTACTTGCAGCAGATGACTGCCTCATACTTCATGAAAAAAATCAAGTTCATAAAGCTTATTGATCCTCAATTTTCCTTTTCCACCTCTAGACAGAATCTAGCCTTCTCCTTCCCTGACATCTGTCTGTCTAGTACCTCAGGCAGAGTGAAGCATTTCTACTTCTGTGCCACTGTTATAGGAGGAACACTGGTTCTTCTCACCAATGCAATAAAGAATCAGCAAGCCTTTCAGGTTGCACACAAAGTTTATTAGTGAATGGAAGAGCAAAAACAAGGGTGGCCAAAGACCAGGGTGGCATGCTCACCCTAGGGTGGCCAGAGGGTCAAGATTGCCCATGGCTAGAGGCCCCATGGCTAGAGGCCAGGAGGTCAGGGCCCTATCCCACACACACACCCCTCGTGGCAAAAGGGCCAAGAGAGCCAAGAGAGTCAAGAGAGCTAAGGGCGCTAAGAGAATGAGTCCTTTGTTCTGAGGACTTATATAAGTAGTTGGTGGGCCGAGGATGAAGAAGTTACATTTGATTGGTGGATGAAAGTGGTGCCAGCTTTTTCAGGAGGCAAGGAGGGGGTGGGGGCCATGATAACCTAAACTTAAGCATTCTGTTAGCCAGAATCTTTATCTTGCTCTGACTCCATTTGTTCATCTTGTAAAACACTTAAGTAAAGGGACGCAGCTAATTAAAGTTGGGGCAGTTACCCAAAGTTATTTATGGGCTCTTTCCGTAAGCATTAGTGACTCTCTCTTAAAATAGATAGTTACCAGAGGTAGGCAGTTAACCAAAGTTTTTTTATTTTTTAAATGATAAAATTGTGTTTTGTTATATATTTATTAAAGACAATCATTTATAGTTTATAAAAAAAAAAACTGGCCTAATATACACAAAAGTTTCCTGATAATGGTAATTAAAAACAGCTACTCCCAATCCCACTTGTGTCCAAACCAATATTCAATCTAGATTAGTTTAATCTTGAAGTGTAATCCAATAAGACTTCAGATCCTGGACAAGATAATAAAATACTCGTAAGCCTTCTGGGTCCAATTCTGGAGCATGGAAGTTAGAGATCAGGGTGCCAACATGGTTGGGTTCTGATGAGGGCCCTCTTTCTGGCTTGCAGACAGCTACCAATGCACCATGTGCTTGAATGGCCTTTCTTTGGTTGATTGACATCAATAAGGGAACCAATTTTTGATGTTGTGAAAGAAATGTGTTCATCTCCAATGACTGTTTCAAGCTCCTGCCAGCCCACTTGGTCAGGAGGAAGCCACAAGGCATCATCTTCTTTGGTAATCTCACTGTCATCAATTATTCTCTTCAGTTCTTCCATCACACTTTTATGTACATAAGCCTCTTTTCTGATCATGACATCATTTTTATAATTGCTGTTGTTGGCATATCTCAATTTCCCATCTGGTCGGAACTCAAACTCCAGGAATTCGTGGCCAAATTTGCCCTTGTGACCCATGTAGTAACGCAGATAAAAGTCACTCTCCATGGCTCGCAAACAGCCACAAAGATGGAACTTGAACAGCAAACCCTAACCAAAGTTTTTTCATGGGCTTTTTGGGTTCTGTGGACCCTCTCCTACTTTTCTGGCCTTGGGATGAAAGCTCAGTCTCAAGGTTTTCCTTTTTCCAACTAGTGGAGATGATACACACAGACTATCAAGGGATCCCCCATCCTGCACTATCACAGTTTGCTTGTGTTGTTCAGAATGCCTGGCCGCCTTATCGGACCAGGTTCAGGATTACTGCGTCAGTGGGTGAGACATGTCTCCCTTTGCTTTTAGCCTTCTGTATCAAGTTCTTTATTAGATTGCAATGGTGAGAGCCCTGTCTTTGTCTCCCTTCTGGCCACTCATTTGACTATAAGACCACCATTGTATAAATTTCTATTACTTAGCAAATCACTTATATCACAGTTAATTTGGTTTTAGGTTTGCCTTCCACAAACACTGGATCTATCTATAACTATGCCTTATCCTTCTCTATATGTCCTCCACCTACCACATGGCCTGAAATTTGGTAGCTGCTCAATAAATATTTATCAGATGAGCTACTGAGTCACCTGCACCTTCCTTTTACTTTCCTCTTCAAAGATAATCCTTCCTGCCCTGGCTGGTGTGGCTCAGTAGATTGGGTGCAGGTCTGGGAATCAAATGGCTGCCGGTTTGGTTCCCAGGCAGGGCACATTCCTGGGTTGTGGGCCAGGTCCCCAGCTGGGGGCATGCAATAGGCAATCACACATTGATGTTTCTCTTCCTGTCTTTCTCCCTCCTTTCTCCTCTCTCTAAAAATAAATAAACAGGCCCTGGCTGGTGGCCCAGTGGATAAGGTACTGGCCTGTGAACCTAAAGGCCACTGGTTCAATTCCCAGCCAGGGCACATAACCAGGATGCAAGTCAGGTCTCCAGCCAGCTCTGTAACTGGAAACAGGTGAAAGACAACCATAAATTGATGTCTCTCGCCTTCTCTGCCTCACTCCCTTCCCCTCTCTCTGAAAATAATAAAACCTTAAAAAATAAACAAAATCTTTAAAAACAATAAAAATTACTATATAAATCTTTAATAATAATAATAATAATCCTTCCCAAAGACCCACACATTATTTGAATCTCTGCTTCTTCATACTACATGTTTTCCTCATCTCTCATATGCAATCCATTACCAAGCACTGTAGGTTCACCCTCTATAAAATTATTTCCCAAATCTGGCCACTCTTATTACCCCATTGCCTCCACCATCATCTAGACAGACTCATCTTTCATTGGCCTGTTAACTGCTGTTATTTCCAGAGAAAGAGGAAGGGAGAGATTGCATAGACTTAATAAACTCCACCTCTGTGAAACAGCCTTCACTAGTATCATATGACCACGTTAAAATGTTAAATCCAGCCCTGGCTGGTAGCACAGTGGATAAGGCACCAGCCTGCAAACCCAAAGGTCCCTGGTTCGATTGCCCAGCCGGGGCACATAACAAGGCTGCAAGCCAGGTTTCCAGCCAGGTCCATGGCTGGAGGTAGGTGAAAAGCATCCATACATTTATGTTTCTCTCCCTCTCTGCCTCTCTCCCTTCCTCTCTCTCTGGAAATAATAAATGAAATCTTAAAACAAAAAACCCTTAGATAAATAAATAAATAAAATGTTAAATCCAATGACACAGGCTCCAGTTTTCAGCCTACTTGACCTTTCCACAGCTACATTTCCTTAATTTTGTTCTGCAGAACACTAGTCCCTTGAGCTGCTCTAGCAAAAAAGTGTGTTCATGTTTCTCCTATTCATTAACTGCAATTGTTCTAAAATTGCAGTTAATGTATTTGTTTAAGTAGTTAATGGCTGACTTCCCTGATAAATGTAAACTCTTGAGGGCAGGAACCCTATCTGTTTTGTTACTCAATGGCCCTATAATTCCAGCACATAAAAGATATTTAATATTTGTTGAACTGAATGAATGAATGAATGTTTCCCTATGGGAAATTCACAATGTAAACATATTTAATGTAAAGTCCTACATGAAAGAAATTTGTTCAAATTAGTTTAGCTCAGTATTAGCCAAGCTATAGCTCTCTGTTCTCTCACACTCCCAGTGGTGAGATAGGGTATGTGGTGAAACAGCTGCTATTGATAAAAACTACAGGAACTGTCAAGAAGGTGGTAACTCCTACTGAATTTGTGGCTTAAAATCAGCAGAGATCAGCTCATTTCAATATGGTGACTAATTCACCTAAGGGTACCCTCTAACCTCATTAGATCCTGGCTATCCCTACCCCTCAGTTAAATGAACCTCAATAAACAAAGCTAATTCCACTTAAGGGGATCTGTTCTATCTGTGGAGTTGCCTATTTTCTGTCTCACTGCTTCACTGATAAACTCACTTACTGTATGCTGGCTTGAATTTGAATTCCTGCATGAAGCCAAGAACCACAACGGATCACAGACTCTTGAGTCCCCAGATCTCTGAAATGCCCATGTCAGCAGAATGCCACCAAACACCCTGAGAGATTTAACAATATATAGAGTAGAACATTTATCCTCTAGCCCTGGCTGGTGTGGCTCAGTGGATTGAGTACCAGACTGTGAACTGAAAGTTCACTGGTTCAATTTCTAGACAAGGCACATGCCTGGGTTGCAGGCCAGGTCCCCCATTGGGGGCATGCAAGAGGCAAACGATCGATGTTTCTCTTGCACAAAGTGTTTCTCTGTCTCCCTCCCTTCCCCTCTCTCTAAAAATAAATAAATAAATAAATAAATAAATAAATATTTTTAAAAGAACATTTACTTTCTAGCATTTGATATTGTTGAGTACTTACTATTTATCCATATTTTCCTTTATTGGCTTCCAGGACTTTACTTTCCAGGTTCCGTTTTTTCCTTTAAAGATGATCTCATACATAATCATGGGGTCACTAGCAATTAGTTTGTTGACAACTACAAGTCACAAAGCCTCCAGACCTATGTCACTACCTGGTGACTATGTGCGTTTATTCTCGCTGTTCATTAACCCTTCCATTTACTTCTTAATCCCTTCACATTTTTCACCCAATGCCACTCCTCTTTGGCAACCACCAGTTTGTTCTCTGTGTCTATGAGACTGTTTGTTTTGTTTGTTCATTTATTTTGTTCTTTAGATTCCACATATAAGTGAAATCATATGGTATTTGTCTTTCTATGTTTGACTTATTACACTTAACATGATACCCTCTAGGTCAATTCATGATGTTGCAAGTTGTGAGATTTCAATCTTTGTTTATGACTGAGTTTCATTGTATATATGTACCACATCTTTTTAATCCACTTGTCTATTGATAGACACTAAGGTTGCTTTCATACCTTGACTATTGTAAATAATGCAGCAATGAACATAGAGGTACATATATCTTTTCAAATTAGGGATTTGGGTTTTTTTAAATTAAATACCCAGAAGTGGAATTGTTGGGTCATTAGGTAAGTTCTATTTTTTAATTTTTGAGGATGTTCCATATTGTTTTCCATAATGGCTGCATTCCCACCAACAATGCACAAGGGTTCCCTTTTCTCCATATCCTCACCAGCACTTGCTTATTGATTTATTGATGAATAGCCATTCTGACAGGTGATATCTCATTATGATTTTATTTATTTATTTTTTCTCAGTATGGTTTTAATTTGCATTACTCTGATGAGCATCTTTCCATATGTCTATTGGCCATCTGTATGTCCTTTTTGGAAAAAATGTCTATTCAGGTCCTCTGCTCATTTTTTAATTGGATTGTTTGGTTTTTTGGTGTTAAGTTGCGTGAGTTCTTCATAAATTTTGGATATTAACCCTTTCTCAGATGTACCATTGGTGAATATCTCCTCCTACTTGGTAAGTTTTCTTTTTGTTTTGTTGATGAGTTCCTTTGTAGTTTAATGTCTCATTTTATTATTTTTCTTTTGTTTTCCTTGCTTGAGGAGATATATTAAAAATGTTACTAAAAAAATGTCAAAGAGTTTGCTACCTATGTTTTCTTCTAGGAGTTTTATGGATCAGATCTTATAATTAAGTCTTTAATCCATTTGAGTTCATGCTGTATATGGTGTAAAAAAGTGGTCTGGTTTATTTATTTATTTATTTTGCATGCATATGTCCAGTTTTCCAAATATTGTTTATTGAAGTGATTATATTTAGTCCACTCTATATTCTTGCCTACTTTGTCATAGATTAATTGCCCATATAGGTGTGGGCTCTCTAATTTGCTCCATTGACCCATGTGTCTATTTTTATGCTAGTACCATGCTGTTTTATTACCATATACTTGTAGTATAGTTTGATATCAGGGAGTATAATATGTCTAACTTTGTCCTTGTTTCTCAAGATTGCTTTGGCTATTTGGGGTCTTTTGTGATTTCATAGAAGTTTTAGGTTTATTTGTTCTAGTTATGTGAAAAAAGTCATTGGTATTTTGATAGGAATTGAACTGAATCTATAGAGTGTGTAGTATGGGCATTTTAATGGCATTAAATTTTCCTATCTATAAGCATGTTATATGCTTCCAGTTATTTGTATCTTCTTTGATTTCTTGATTAAATGTCTTATCACTTTCCTAGCATGGACCTTTACCAACTCAATTACATTTTTCTTAGTATTTTTCTTTCTTTAAAAAAAATTTTTTTTAATTATTAATTAATTAATTTATTTCAGATGAATTAAAAAAAAGATTTTATTTATTATTTTTTAGAGAGAGGGGAAGGGAGAGAGGCAGAGAGGGACAGAGACATCAATGTGTGGTTGCCTTTCACCTGCCTCCAGCTACAGACCTGGCTTGCAACCCAGTTATGTGCCTTGACTGGGAATTGAACCAGTGATCTTTGGGTTTGCAGGCCGGCACCTTATCCACTGTGCCACAGCCAGGGCGAGAAATTTTTTTCCAAATATTTTATTTATTATTATTATTATTTAAATTAAAAATATATTTTATTTATTATTTTTAGATAGGGGAAAGAAAGAAAGGCGGAGAGGGAGAGAAACAGCAATGTGTGGTTGCCTTTCACCTGTGTCTAGCTACAGACCTGGCTAAAGACCTGGTTTGCAACCTGGTTATGTGCCCTGGTTGGGGAATCGAACCAGCAATCTCTGGTGCCTTATCCACTGTGCCACCAGCCAGGGCTTAAAAGTTTTTTTAAAGAAATAATTCTTCTTCTTCTTCTTCTTCTTCTTCTTCTTCTCCTTTTTAAGATTTTGTTTATTTATTTTCAGAGAAGAGAAGGAAGAAAGAAAGAAAGGGAGAGAAATATCAACCTGTAGTTGCCTCTTGCATGTCTGCAGCTGGGGACCTGGCCCATAACCCAGGCATGTGCCCTGACTGGGAACCAAACAAATGATCTTTTGGTTCACAGGCTGGCACTCAATCCACTGAACCACACCAGCTGGGGCTATTCCTAGGCATTTTGTGATAAATGGGGTTGTTAATTTCTCTTTCTGATAATTCATTATTGGTGTATAAAATGAAACCTATATCTGAATATTAATTTTGTATCCTAATAATTTACTGAATTCTTCTACCAGTGTTAATAGCTTGTTTTTGGTGGCATGTGTAGGGTTGTCTCCATATAATATCATTTCATCTGCAAATAATGACAATTTTACTTCTTCTTTTCCAATTTGGATGGCTTTTATCTCTTTTTCCTGTCTGATTCTTATGGCTAGGATGGTTTGACAATAATTTTAAAGGCAGATTAGAGCAAGTTTATGTGCTCTAATAGTATGTACAAAATATAATAAGAGGATTAGATACACCCGGCCAAGATGGAGGTATAGATAGATATGCTACATCTCCCTCCACAACTAAGAAGAAATACAACTACCTCAAAACTGGAAAAAACAAACGTTCCAGGAAATTGAGTTGCATAGAAGTTGAACAAAAATATAAAGAAGAAACTCATTCAGATAGGAGGGGTGGAGCCAAGACAAAGAGGACCAGTTTGGTGGTGTGGTGGTGGCAGCGGGACAGTGACTGTGGCCAGTGGTGGAAAGCACAGTCACAGAGGGACACCTAGGGGAGTGCTTCCAGCACTAAACCAGACCATGCAGCTCATGGTTACAGCACTAGGAGGAAAATAAGGCCACATGGCTTCTAATTAAGAAAACCAGTGGGGGTTGGGGTGGAAGAAGAAACTGCTGGTTTCTCAGTTCAGTCCACTTGTTTAGAGAGTCCCAACAGTCCTAGAACATCCACAGACACACCCACTCTGGGAACCACTGCCAGGGCAACAGCTAGAGAGTGTCAGTCCCATACCAGAAGTGTGAGAAGTGCCTGGAAAAGGGGTGAGTATTGAGCAAGCAGCATTATTCCCTCTCAGACCCCTCCCCTACACATAGCACCCCAGCATGGTAAAACAGGTCACCTGTACTGATATATACCTAAGGCTCTGCCCCTTACAATGTAACAGGCATGACAACTCTTCCCAAGACACAGGGGCAAACACAGGTGCCTGTCAAATTGAGACAGAGAAGTATGGCCTAAAAGAGGGAACAGATCAAAGTTTCAGTGAGAGAACTAAGCCACAAGGAGATAGCCAACCTAAGAGGTGCAGAGTTCAAAATACTGGTGATAAAGATGCTCACAGCTTTGACAGGTATGCTTGAGTATAGCAAACACAGAAAAGAAGAAGTGCAGGCTATGCTAATTGAAATGAAGGAAAATCCACACAAAACCAATCATGAAAAGAATAAAACAGGGTTCAAATCAATGATTTGGAACATAAGGAAGAACTAAACAGTCAACTAGTGCAGAATAAGGAAACAATAATTGAAAAAACAAGTAGAGGCTTAGGAACCTCTAGGACAACTTTAAACATGCCAACATCCGAATCATAGGGGTGCCAGAAGGAGAAGAGGAAGAGCAAGAAATTGAAAACTTATGTGAAAAAATAATGAAGGAAAACTTCCCAAATTTGGTTAAGGAAATGGACATACAAGCCCAGGAAGCACAGAGAGTCTTAAACAAGCTAGACCCAAAGAGAACCACACCAAGACACATCATAATTAAAATGCCAAAGGTTAAAGATAAAGAGAGAATCTTAAAAGTAGTAAGAGGAAAGAAGAGAGTTACCTACAAAGGGGTTCCTATAAAGCTGTCAGCTTATTTCTCAAAAGAAATTTTGCAGGCAAGAATGGCCTGGCAAGAAGTATGCAAACTGATAAAAAGCAAGGACCTACAATCAAAATTACTTTATCCAGCAAAGCTATCATTCAGAATGAAAGGGCAGATAAAGTGCTTCCCAGACAAGGTATAGTTAAAAGAGTTCATCATTACCAAACCACTATTATATGAAATGTTAAAAGGATTTATTTAAGAAGAAAAGGGTAAAAACTATGGGCATTAAAATAACAACAAACTCACAACTATTAACAACAAATCCTAAACAAACAAACAAACAAATACTAAGCAAACAGCCAGAATAAAATCAGAAACAAAAGTATGAGATCATTTAGAGGGTTATCAGCTGGGAGGAGGAAGGAGGAGAAATGAGGAAAGGCAGGGATAGGAAGGATAATTGGTGGGTACAAGATAGACAGGGGTAGGGGGAGTCAAGAATAATATAGGAAAGGGTGAAGCCAGGGAAATTATATGCATGATCCATGGACATGAACTAAGTGGGTGGGGACACAGGTTTCTGGGTCAGGCAAATCTGAATTTGAATCTTGGATCTGTGGCTTAAGAGGTATGTGATTTGGAGCAAGTTGCTTTATATTTCTGAGACTTGATTTCCTCACATAGATGAGGGGTATTATTATAATAGTACCTATGCCCAGAGTTATTGTGAGGACAAAAGGAGATAATGTATTTACATAAAGCTTATTCCCAAACCTGACCTATAATAAGCTACTTAGTAAGTATATTTATTAATTAAACAATACTGCCTTGGCTGGTGTGGCTCCGTTGGTTGGACGTTGTGTCACAAAGTGAAAGGTCACAGGTTCCATTCCCAGTCAGGGCAAATGCCTGGGTTGCAGGTTTGGTGCCCTCTGTTGGGGCATGTGCGAGAGGCAACTGATCAATGTTTCTCACTCACGTCAATGTTTGTCTCCCTCTCTTTCTCCCTGTCTTCCCTCTCTAAAAATAAATATTAAAAAAAAATATTTATGGAGAATCTCCTATGTGGCAAATAACAAGGTATGGCATATAAAATAAAACAAAGCCCTGGCTGGTGACACAGTGGATAAAGTGACGACATACGAACCCAAAGGTCACTGGTTCGATTTCCTATCCAGGGCACATAAGCAGGTTGCAAGCCAGGTCTCCTGCCAGGTCCATAGCTGGAGGCAGGTGAAAGGCAACCATACATTGATGTCTCTCTCCCTCTCTGTCTCTTTCCCTTCCTGTCTCTCTAGGAATAATAAATAAAATCTTTAAAATAAAAATAAAATAAAATTAAAAATGTAAAAAGAAAAAATAAAACAATAAACAGGTAGTTATAATATTATGTGATAAGTGCTATTATAGAGGAAATCAATAGAGTACCTAAGGAGAGCCAGTGGGAAGGGCACAGTTTTGGCTTAGCTTTCAAAAGGAAAGTTGTTTTTTTTTTTTTAATTTTTTTCATATTTCTTATTTTTTAAAAAATTTTATTGTTGTTGTATTACACCATCCCCTTTTTGCTCCCCTCTGTCCCCCTCCCCACCCACCCATTCCCCCCAAAGTCAATCCCACCTGTTGTCCATGTCCATGGTTCCTTTATACAAGGTTCTTGTCTAAGCTGCTCCCCTTCTTTGCCTCTGCCTCCCCCTCCCCCGAACCACATTCCCCCTGACCACTGAAGACCTATTCCTTGTATTCATATACTTGGTTCTGTTTTGCTTGTTGTTAGTTTTGCTCATTATTGCCACGCAATGGGTGAGATCATATATTTGTCCTTCACTGACTGGCTTATTTCACTAAGCATAATACTCTCCAGTTCCATCCATGTTGTTGCAAAGGGTACATGTTCCTTCTTTCTTTCTGCTATATAGAATTCCATTGTGTAAATGTACCAAAGTTTTTTGATCCAATCATCCACTGATGGGCACTTAGGCTGTTTCCAGCACTTGGCTATTGTAAATAGTGCCGCTATGAACATA
>PVIW01016413.1:0-16749 GCA_004026585.1 Noctilio leporinus | reverse complement strand
AATATGTAGATTGCTTTGGGTAGTATGGACATTTTAATGATGTTAATTCTTCCCATCCACGAACATGGTATATGCTTCCATTTATTTGTATCTTCCTTGATTTCTTTCTTCATTGTTCTGTAGTTTTCTGAGTACAGGTCTTTTACCTCCTTAGTTAAGTTTATTCCTAGGTACTTTATTTTTCTTGTTGCTATGGTAATTGGGATTTGTGTTCTCACTTGCATTTCTGATGTTTCATTATTGGTATACAAAAATGATTTTGATTCCTGGATATTGACTTTATACCCAGCTATTTTGCTAAATGTGCTGATTATGTCAAGTAAGTTTTTGGTGGAGCCTATCAGGCTTTCTATGTACAAATCTTATCATCTGCAAATAATGACAGCTTGTCTTCCTCCTTTCCAAATTGGATACCTTTGATTCCTTTTTCTTCTCTGACGGCTATGGCTAGAACTTCCAAGACGATGTTGAACAGAAGTGGAGAAAGTCGACAGCCTTGTCTCATTCCTGATCTTAGGGGGAAAGTTTTTAGTTTTTGTCTGTTAAGTATAATGTTGACTTCAGGTTTCTCATAGATGGTCTTTATGATGTTGAGGTATGCTCCCTCTATTCCCATTTTACTGAGTGTTTTTATCATAAATGGTTGCTGTACTTTATCAAATGTTTTTTAAGCATCTATCAATATGTTCATATGGTTTTTATCTTTCAACTTGTTGATGTGGTGTATTACATTTATTGATTTATGAATGTTGTACCACCCTTGCATCCCTGGAATGAAACCCACTTGATCATGACATATGACCTTTGTAATGTACTGCCGAATATGGTTGACCAATATTTTGTTGAAAATCTTAGCATCTATGTTCATCAAAGATATTGGCCTATAGTTTTCTTTCTTAGTCATTTCTTGACCAGGTTTTGGGATTAGAATAATATTGGCCTCATAGAAAGAGTTTGAGAGTCTTCCCTCTTCCTGGATTTTGTGGAATAGGTTGAGAAGGATAGAAGTTAGTTCATCTTGAAATGTTTGATAGAATTCACCTGTGTATCCATCTCTTATGGGGCTCTTGTGCTTTGGGAGATTTTGGATTACTTCTTCCATTTCACTAGTTGTTATTGGCCTATTCAGGCTATCTTC
Source organism: Noctilio leporinus (assembly GCA_004026585.1). Lineage (NCBI taxonomy): Eukaryota > Metazoa > Chordata > Mammalia > Chiroptera > Noctilionidae > Noctilio > Noctilio leporinus. Next base: position 15,611 of record PVIW01016413.1, on the reverse strand, counting down.
ATCTTCTGGATTCAGTTCTGGTAGATTATACATTTCCAGAAATGTGTCCATTTCACCGAGCTTGTCATATTTCTTGTCATAGAGTTGTTTGTAGTAATTTCTTACAATCTTTTGTATTTCTGAAATATCAGTAGTGATTTCTCCTCTGTCATTTCTCATTCTGTTTATTTGGGTCCTCTCTCTCTTCTTTTTGATGAGTCTGGATAAATGCTTGTCAATTTTGGTTATTTTTTCAAAGAAACAGTTCTTGGACTTGTTTATTCTTCGAATTATAGTTTGAGTCTCTAAGTTATTCACTTCTGCTGTGATCTTGATTATTTCCTTCCTTCTGCTTGCTCTGGGCTTTGTTTGTTGTTGCTCCTCTAGTTCTTGCAGCTTTATGGTGAGGTTGTTTGTATGAACTTCTTGTGATCTTTTTAGGTAGGTCTATATTGCTATCAATTTCCCTCTGAGGACTGCCTTTACTTAGTCCCACATGTTTTGGACTGTTGTGGGTTCATTGTCATTTGTTTCCAGAAACCTTTTAAATTTCATCTTTGATCTCATTGTTAACCCATTCATTACTTAAAACCATGTTATTCATTCTCCATTAGTTAGAGTATTTTTGTTTTTTTTTTTTTTTCCCTTGAGACTGGTTTCTAATTTCAAGCCATTGTGATCTGAAAAGATGCTTTGTATGATTTCAATTTTCCTGTATTTGTGGAGGCTTGTCTTGTGCCCAACCATGTGGTCTATCTTGGAGAATGTTATATGTACATTTGAAAATAATGTGTATTTTACTTCTTTTGGGTGAAAGGTTCTGTATATATCAGTTAGGTCCATTTCCTCTAGAGTTTTGATCAATGCCACAATATCTTTAATGATTTTTGTTTGGAAAATCTGTCCATTGTTGATAATGGGGTATTAAAATCCCCTGCTATTAGTGGGTTGCTATCTGTATCCTTCTTTTTTATTTTAAAGATATTATTTTATTTATTATTTCCAGAAAGAGAGGAAGGGAGAGAGGCAGAGAAGGAGAGGTATATCAAGGTATGATTGCCTTTCACCTGCGTCCAGCCATGGACCTTCCTGAAGACCTAGCTTGCACCCTGGTTATGTGCCCTGCCTGGGGAATTGAACCAGCAACCTTTGGGTTTGCAAACCAGCGACTTATCTACTGTGCTGCCAACCAGGGCCTCTACATCCTTCTTGAAATCCTCCAAGATTTTTCTTATATATTTTGGTGCTCCTACATTGGGTGCATATATATTTACCAGAGTTTTTTCTTCTTGATGGATTGTTCCCTTAAGTATTATGAAATGTAGTTCTTTATCTCTTTTTATAGCAATCATCATAAAATATATTTTGTCTGAAATAAGTATGACTACTCCACCTTTTTTTTTTCATGTCTATTTGTTTTATATTTTTTTCATCCCTTCACTTTAAACCTTTGGGGATCTTTGTTCTGAGGTGGGTCTCTTGAAGACAGCATATATGTGGGTCATGTTTTCTTATCCATTTGGCTACCCTATGTCTTTTGATTGGTGCATTTAAGCCATTTACATTTAAGGTTATTATTGATTTATATTTATTTATTGCCATTTTCCCACTTTGTACCTTTGTTCCTCTTTGGCTCTCTCTGTTTCTGTCTTTCTTTCTTTCTTTCTTTCTTTCTTTCTTTCTTTCTTTCTTTTAAAGCAGATTCTTTAGCATTTCTTGCAATGCTGGTTTGGTAGAGATGTATTATTTTAATCTTTTTTTTTTTGCATGAGAAACTCCTTATTTCTTCTTCCATTTGAATGAGAACCTTGCTGGGTAGATTATTCTTAATTGCAGGCCTTTGTTTTTCATTACTTGGAATACTTTTTGCCATTCCCTTCTGGTTTGAATTGTTTCTGTTGAATAATCATTTGATTGCCTTATTGGAGCCCCTTTATAAGTTATTTGTCATTTCTCTCTTGATGCTTTAGGATTCTCTCTTTGTCTTTGAAATTAGCCATTTTAATAATAATGTGCCTTGGTGTTGATCTGTTTGGGTTAATGTTCATTGGGACCCTTGGTGCTTCCTGAACTTTAGTAACGTTTTCACTCATCATGTTCGGGAAATTTTCTATCATTACTTTTTTGAACAGGTTTTCCATTCCTTGTTTCTATTCTCCTTCTGGTATCCCTATGATATGGATGTTACTGTGTTTCATGTTGTCCTGCAGCACTCTTAAAACCTCTTCATTCTTGTTCAGCCTTTTTTCATTCTCTTGTACTGTCTTGGAATATTTTTCTATGTTGTCCTCCAACTCGCTGATCTGGTCCTCTGCTTTCTCTAGCCTGCTGTTGATTTCTTTACTGTATTCTTCAATTCAGAAATTGTATTCTTCATTTCCTCCTGGCTCTTGATAATAGTTTCTCAGTCCTTTTTTGATGCTGGTGTAGCTGTCAGTAAGTTCCTTGTAATTTCCCTGGAGTTCTTTGTAGTTCCCCTGGATTTGTTTATAGTTTTCTTTGAGCTGGCTGTGCTCATTGAACTTCTCTATCATCATTGTGTTGAATTCCTTATTTGATAGTTTGTTTGTCTTTGTTTTATTTAGTGATCTTTATGGTGATTCTTCATTTCCTTTTGGTGATGGACTGATTCTTTTTTCCCCCATTTTGGGTATCTGTTATTGCTTGGATTTTTTTTTTTCTTGGATTAATCCACTTTGATTTCCTGCCTTTGTGGAGCACCCTTCTGTGTTAGGAGATTTGTGGCATTCAGTGTTGCAGTTTGTATTTTCTCCACTTGTTGCTCTTGGGGTGGCCTTTATGTCATTAACTTGTGCTGTCTGGTTGTATTTTGGATTGTTTGTGTATGTTGTTCCTTTCCTTCCAGTTGGCTGACTGAAGGACACTCCTTCTATCCTTTCTCATACACTGTTTTTGAGCTGCTCCTAAAACAGAACCACCAGTCCAGGCAAAATAACCATAGATATCTTTTTCTTTTACTCCTCCTTTCGACTGTCTATGAACATAGCTATATACCCTGACCCTTCAAGGTAACCCCCGCTCTTAACCCCACCTTCACCTGCAACTGAGCCAGTCTTAATAGGGTTGTAGGTATATTAAGACTGTCGTATGTGGGGGGGGGAATGATTAAGTTGACTAGAGTATAGATAATTTTTAAAGGTGCTGAGGAGTAGCAAAGATAGCAGGGATATGAGGGAGAAAACCTACTTTTCTATTCTGTAGAAATAAAGAGAGTGAGAATTAGAAAGCCTCAAGTATGAATGAACGGTATAAACCTATATATATAGTTGCCGCTCCAACTTCCCTGTTCACCCTTAATGATCTCTGATTGGTCCAGGTGGAGTCAGGACCTGTGTGCTTTGAGCAGAAAAATAAAATAAAATAAAGAAAGGTTTTTGGTGGCTGGGGAGAGGAGGAATACTTAGATTGAGAACAGGGAATAAGCTGTAGCAGGAGAGTGAGTAGACTTTAAAGCAAGAGTAGGAGGAGGGTCTTGGGTGTTTAGGTGGATTGAGATAAGGGAGTAGTAGAAATATGTGAGTTGGGATACACTATGGTATAAACAGTATTTACTTAAAATGCACTAATTGTGAGGGTTGGAAGTAACTTTTGAAAAGGATATGTTAGAGATTAATAGTTCATGTAGCCCTCGGTGTAACTGAGGTGCTTGAGATTAGCAGCAATCCATTTCCTGAGTCTGCCTCCTTTTCTTGGTCAGGTCTCTGCAGTCTACAGTCAGGCTGTGTGGTCTTGGAGTGGCAGGGCCTATGGATGTCACAGTCAGCACTGATTCTGAGTGTCAGCCCCCAAGTAGGCTGGGCCTCCAGTAGCCTAGCTAGGTTTCTGTGCTGCTGGTGTTTTGTGGCCCTCCCTTCTCTCACTACTTCTGTGGTTCTGTGTGAAGACCTGCGGGGTGCTTCTGTGGTATCAATGGCTGCTCCTTCCCCTCCAGCTCCTGGAGGAGGTTCCTGCCTGCCTTGGGCACCTGGCTCCAACACAGGGTGGCCTGCAACCTCACTGGCTCCTGTGATGGCTGGCCATATCCCTACAGCACTCGGAGGAGGTAGCCCCTGTCTGCTAACAAAGCCTGGCTCCCCCAGGGCTAAGGTTAACCCTCTAAGCATTCCAGCTCTTTGAGGAGTTTTTCACCACTGCCCCTGTGATGGGTTCCTAGCTCTCCAGAGGGTCCACAGCCCTGCCTTCGAGATAATGCCACTTCTCCCCCTCCAGCTCCTTGAGGAGGGCTTTGTTGCCTGCAATGGGGGGACCAGTTGCACCACCTTCAAGTTACTGGTGTGCAGTTTGGAGTTTCAGTGGGAAACTGCACAGGGGTTGGTGCACTGCATTGGGCCTCCCTCTCCGCTGGGGCTCTAAACCACCCTTTCCTATGTGGCGCTGTGGCACCATTTTTGACCCTTTCACCTCTCCAGCCGGTGCACTTCCCAGCTCCCCCGGTCCTGCTCCCCACAGGTCTCTTCTCCTCTGCCTCTGGCCCAGGGAGGAACTTCCTCTCTCTCAGCCTCTGCAGCGCAGCTCTCACACAGTCCCTCCCCTGCAGGAGTTCAATTCCTCATTCTCTCCAGATTTTTCACTCACTATCCACACTTCATTGCTCAGATTTCTAGTTGGCAGGGAACCTGGAGCTGTCTTCAGTTAGAGACGCCCCTTGGGGTAGAGCCACTACTGCCCAGAGCTGGCCTTGGCCTGCCAACCATCTTGGAACTATCTCACCTGCTCTCTTGTAGTTCTCTGCAGCCTCTGGGCTGTGCTCCCCTGAGCCCAGATGCTTACTGCTCCAATTCTTAGGGACTTGCAGATGTCTCATGCTCCCTATCTTATCCTTCAGCTGCTCTGGCACTGGAGAAGGCCATCAGCACTGCGCTCTACTCTATTGCCATCTTTCCTCCAGATATATCCCTTTTTTGGTTAAGTTTATTCTGAAGTATTTTTTTCTCTTCAGTGCTATTGCAAATAAGATTTATTTTCTTAATTTCCTTTTTGCATTAGTTTATTTTTCATGCACATAAATGTAGCAGATCTTTGTATGTTGATTTTGTATTCTGAAGTGTATCGAACTTATTTAGCTCTAACATTTTTTTTGGTGAATAGTGTTTTCTACATGTTGGATCATGTTGTGAGTAAGTAGGGAAAATTTTAATTGTTCTCTGATTTGGATGCCTCATATATATATGTGTGTGTGTGTATATATATATATATATATGATTTTATTTATTATTTTTAAAGAAAGGGGAAGGGAGAAAGGCAGAGATAGACATCAATGTATGGATGCCTTTCACCTGCCTCCAGCTACAGACCTGGCTGGAGACCTGGCTTGCAACCTCATTATGTGCCTTGGATGGGAATCGAACCAGCTACCTTTCACTTGCAGGCTGATGCCTTATCCACTGTGCCACCAGCCAGGGCTCTCTTGTATATTTTTAATTGTTTGATTGCTCTGGATAGGACTTTTAGGATTACTTTTCAATAAAAGTGGCAGAAGTGAGAACCATGGTCATATTTCTTAACTTAGAGGACTTCTTGACCTTAAAATCAGACTTCTTAGAAACTACCACAAGGATATTTTTTCTCTTTTGGTATGCTGCTCCAAGAAGTTATCCCTGGTGAGTTTTTGAAAAGTATGTATGTATGTATGTATGTATTTTCAAGTCTTTAATCCAGTGTAGAGATTTCTGAAGTTATTTACAGTTCAAAAGAGATAGGTTTGTTTTGCCTGCACAGATTTGGATAAACAGGAAGGACGACACAATCTGTATTCTCTACTACAGTACTACCCAAGATACAGATTTAAATAGCAAATAATATTAGTCTTAGAATTATCTCTTTCCTCACAGGGGGTATGCTAATGAAGTGTGAACTGTTGATAGGAATACTGACTTGCATGGGTAGGGTTGTTATGTTTTATGTTTAATGATGGCAGACATTGATAAAAGAAATAAGGTAATTCATAGGCTGTGAGTCACTAAGCATATTACATCAATGTAAGGTATAGTGAATTACAAATATTCTTGGGTATAAGGTAAGGAAGAATGATAATAGCGTCCTTGCTATACTTCAAATTGTAGGATCCCCCAATATACACTTTTTGAGTTTACAAATGTAGGTTTAAAAGGTTTGGTGTTTAGAGTACAGAGTTTGTATTATGGAGGATAGTGAAGGCCATACACAAATGGATATTAGCCTATTGCCTCTCATGTTGCCTTGCTGAGAAACCACCGCTTGAAATTAAGCACAAGATTTTTTTGTTTAATGTCAGTATTTTAAACACACACACACACACACATACACACATTTTCCCTCTACTACATTTAAGTGTGGTTTATATGATCAGAGTTTATTATTTATTTTTAAAACTTTGATTATGATTAATATTTATTTCAGAGGGGCTAAATCAACTCAGATAATTCACTGGCTTGTTAGCAGATAAGTAGGAAAAGCATTTGGAATTAATTTTTCCTGTCTTGTGTCACCACAAATGAGAGCAAGTTGTGACTTTTTCTTAATTCACAATAGATTGGGGGCCCCAATGTTTTGCTCATAATTTCATTAAACTGTGACTGGAGTGAGATTGTTTTTTTTGTGTGTGGAAATTTCACATAAATGTGATGTGTCAAGACACTGCTTTGAAAATATTTATTTTCAAAAACTAAACAGACTTTTCACAAGGCTTTTGTGACAAAAGCCCTGGATAAGGATCTTTATCTGAATAGTTCTGGATCCAGGCCTATTTCTGTTTTCTCTCTGTTGTATCCCCAGTGCTCTGTTATTGATCTCTGTAGCATTCTATTTTTTCAGGAAAAATCCTTGAATCTCTTAGAATTTTATTACAGTCCCAAAGGATATGCTGCTCTGGAACAATCATGATAGCTGTAATGTAATTTTGTTACAAAGGCTGGGCTGCTTTTCTGAATTTTGGTTTTGATTCTCCATTTTGCAGAAGGTGAACCATGTCTTGCACAATATTTTAATAATATTGTGAAGTATCTATAATATTTAATGCAATAGTCTTATTAAATATTTTGGTTAAGCCAAAATAATTTATTTCTTTTCCTTCCTCAACTATCATGCAACCAAATAACTTCATTTTGAAAGGTACAGGATAGCTGATATAGGGTACAAATAGATAGCTTTAATATTTATAATGAGTGATCATTTTGTACTAATGAATTCATGTTGTCATGTATCTTTGTAAAGTACATTGATGTGGACTCAGTTTTAAGTGAATAACAAAATTTGTGAGTTCTTTAAGTTTCATTAGTAAACTAAAAGCATATAATGAACCAATACTACAAATCAGTCTATTAAATCTTTACACCTGACACTTTTTGCCAGTCCAAATCACTTTTAACCTACTCTCTCGTTCTCTATTTATATTATACTTATTGATTTGGAAGTAACTATCTCCTTAGAATGAACTTTTTTAAAGTATATTTTACTGATTGTGCTGTTATAGTTGTCCCAAAATTTTTTCCCTTTGCTCCCCTTCACCCATTCCCTCCCACTTCATTAATGTCCATGGGTTGTGCATATAAACTCTCTCACTTCACCCTTTCATATATTATTCTTAACTTTCCCCTGTCTATCATGTACCCATCAATTTTGTTTCCTAATCTCTATAGCATTTCCCCCATTTCAGTCTGATTTTTCTTCAGATTATATAAATCTTTTCACCTTTTTTCCCTATTATTGATGGCCTTTTCTTTCTTTCTTTTCTTTCTTTTTTAATTTTATTGTTGTTGTTTTACATCTGATGGCCTTTTCTTTGTCCTGGTTAATTTTGTTGTGGCTGGCCTAATTTTGTTCAGGTGCAAGATGTCAGACTCTTCTGTAACAAGCCAGGCTGGAGGGCTGGAAGTAAGCTACTGTAACATTCAAAGCTAGAATTATAGTAACCTATATTATTTTTCTATGTATTGCCCCATGTTCTGGGACAATAATGTGATGCCTATATGTCCTGCTAAGTGATTTAGAAAGATCAATATAATTTTTGAATAAACCTAAAAGAAACTAGCCTTCTAGACTATGAAGATGGGGCCTTGATTTTGTCCTTCCTCTCTCCCAAAGCAGGTTAATAATTTTAGACATAGAATGGCTATTTGAGTGAAACAAGCAGTTAGTGATGTGAAATGCCTCCTGTTTTGGTAAATGACAATGTAATTGCAGTTGATACATCTCTTCCTCATCAGCCTAATTGTTTAAAAAGTAATTATATACCTATCATTTTTATCAGTATATTCACAACTATTCTTTCCTCTGGCTCATAGAAAAATATTCTATTGATTGTTTAAAACAACATCTGGCTCAGGAGAACTTGAGATGCTTCAATCAATCCTTATTAAAATGCTAATTAAAAACTAACTAAAACAAGCCCTGGCTGGTGGCACGGTAGATAAGACACCAGCCTGAGAACCCAAAGGTTGCTGGTTCGATTCCCCAGCCAGGGCACATAATGAGGTTGCAAGCCAGGTCTCCAGCCAGGTCTGTAGCTGGAGGCAGGTGAAGGGCAACCATACATTGATGTCTCTCTCTCCCTCTCTGCCTCTCTCTCTTCCCCTCTGTCTAAAAATAATAATAAATAAAATATTTTTAAAACCCAACTAACTAAAACAACTTAGAAAATGTGGAAAACTAAGATTGAAAAGTAATTGCTAGAACCAAAGTGAAATTCTAGTAACTTTAAGGGCAGTGTAGCTGATTTGCAATCTGAAAATTCCTGTACCAGTAGCCTTGGGAAGATTCAGGAAGGCTGAGAAAGGCAGAAATACATTTATTATACACTTTTATTGTCTGATACAGTGGTTGAGGTTTTGTACCAACTAGACAATTACCCTGCTTTCTTTAGTCATGGGGATGTAAGTTAGGACATAGGGAATATAATTAATAATGTAATAACTATGGTATCAGATACTTGAAATATTGGAGTGGGGAGACCACTTTGTAAAATATATGACTGTCTCACCTCTATGATGTACACCTGAAACTAATATAAAATAATATTAAATGTAAACTGTAATTGAAAAATAAAATTTAAAAAGTAAATAACTTGATTTCTAAACATTTATAAATGCTTACTATAATAATCAAATAATGTAGTACAAAAAAAAAGTGCCAATAAGCCCAAATCTTAACTCCAGATATAACCACTAGCATTTTGCAAGCACATTTATCAAAATCTTCTATGCAAATATATGCATAGATATTAAAAGAAATTTTATTTAAATGACATTGTGCAATACAGACACACACACACACACACACACACATATATATATATATATATATATATGCCTTTCTTTTCCACTTAGTAATAGTACTAGTTGTAGAGTAGATATTTTTGTGTCAATAAATAAAATTCCTTTAATTACTAATAGGGGTGGATAAGCCATATCTGCAGTCATTAACCTTCCATCATCCCTTCAATCCCTGCCTCACTTTTCTTCCTTTTTCTCTCCTACCCTCTGGCTCTTTCTGTTCTTCATTCTTTTCTTATTTCATTCCCTTTCATGCTTGCTCTCTCTTTCTTTTCAATAAGAGGTTCTTTTCTAGTTTAAACCACTCTTACTATGGTCCACATTGGTTTAATTCCTCAATTACAGCAAGTGCAAGATACTGGATAAGACTAAATTCTGATATGAAGTAAGGCAGACACCCTATAAAAGAGGAAAATTTCAACTTCTTTGTCATTAAAACTACAAAAGCTTTATTTAAACAAACATTAGAGAGTGTGTTTAGCATGTTGAAAGGACATTAGAGCTTCCAGATAGGGAATACAATACATTGTGGTGTTAGTGTGGACTTGTAAATAATTTTTAGTTAAACATTTTCATATATTTCTATTAGATTAGTAAGAAATAAAATATAACATGGATATGAACAAGTAGTCCTAAGCCAAAAATTTCACTGCTTACTATCTCATTGTTGAAGCTTTCACTGAGTTCATTCATTTTTCCTTAAAAGTTCCTTGAGTATCCTTATAATTATTGTTTTGATCTCAGTATCTGGTATATTGCCTGCCTCTTTTATTTAAGTCTGTTTTGAGGGCTTCCCCTATTCTTTCATTTGGGACTTTTTCTTTTCTTTTCTTTTCTTTTCTTTTCTTTTCTTTCTTTCTTTCTTTCTTTCTTTCTTTCTTTCTTTCTTTCTTTCTTTCTTTCTTTCTTTCTTTCTTTTTCTTTCTTTCTTTCTTTTTTTTCCTTCCCATGCTGGTGTCTTCTCTCTGGTTGTTTTTATGTATTTGGCCAATCTGCTATATTTTCCAGTCTTGATTGGGCTGTCTTATGTAATAGATGTTCAGTGGGTCCCAGTGTTGCAACCGCCCTGATTACTGGAACTAGGTGCTTTGGGAGTATCTGTTTTATGGTTTATGTGAGCTCCCCTGTTGTAATTGAGTCTTGATTGCTGTTGGCTCAAATTTAGCTGGGGTTTATTCTCAGACTGGCTAGCTGTGAGGATTGGCCCTGATCACAATGTCCAAGTTGCTGTGTGGAGATTGACACCAAAAATTCTAATTTGCTCTGGCAGGGTATGGTGACTGCCAAGACCTCCCTTTGAGTGTGCCACCTGTGGAGCTAATCAAGCTATGTTATGATGTGGTCTGAAGCTAGCCACTAGAAATCTTGGCTCTGGGGGTTCTTAGTGCAGACCAATGTTAGATGCTCTTTGTGGCTGGCACCAGGCTACCTTTTAAATGCTAGAAGGCAAACCACGGTTGATAAATACTTTTTTCTGGGCCTGTGTTCTCATGGGAGGGGCCAAGCTATGCTTTGAGGCTAGCTGTCACCAGTACCAGACTTGGTACCAGTCAGCAGAAGGAACACCCCAAGGCACCCTGAGGTCTTTGCCACCTGTAGGCTGCCCATTAGGCCCAGCCTCTGAAGGAGATCAAAGCAGATGAGAGTTACATGAGGCAGATTCTCAGTGAGACATCAGGTAGAGGTGATTTTACCAGTTTCACACAGATTTAAACTCAGAACCAGTGCTGGGTCTGAGTTCATTTAGCAGAAACCTCAAAGTACATCTATACCAGCTACCGCATGCCTGGCTCCTTCAAATCTTTTTGGTGTGGTATGGGCCTCAGGGAGTTGATATGAAGGGGCTACTACCTATTTCCAGGCTGATGCTCTCAGGTAAGTGGAGGTGGGCCCAACATAAGAACAATGGTTCCATTTGGGTCTGAGAACAAAATGACCCTTAACTAGCAGCCACATAACTCAGTCTGTCCCTGTGTGTCTCTGACATCCCCTGAGTTTGCCTGATCTTCCTTAAGAGATTTTCAAGCTAAGGCTGTGGTTCCTAATCATATTTCTCTTCCAGTAGCAATCTTGTCACTGCGGAGCCTCAGGTAGCCTGCAAAGAGGGACTACTGCTACTCCCCATGCTAATGCCAAATAGAAGAAAGTGTTCAACCCTGAAAAGGGTGGTATGAGAGAGGGATCCAGCCTAGAGAAATTGGTGGCTATTCTTCCAGAACTTTCCCTGAAGTCACATAACCCAGTCTTTCCCTATGTATGATTCTAGTCACCTCTGACCTGCTGTCTCATTGTTAGAGCCTGGGTTGATTGCCTGTGAATGAAATTTTGTGCACTGGCCATTTAAGGTAGCTCCTGGGTTTCCAACAATCTTCTTTCTCACCCAGTCAGATAGAATCTCTGCTGACTTTCAGTCAGATGCTATGTGGACTCCTCTTCGTGGCTCTGTTGCTCTGTGCTAGAGATCCAAGCATGGGGTTGAGGCTACCTGGTCCTCTGGGGGGAACATCTTCAGTTAAGACATTCCTGCAGATTCTCAACCACCACATCTTGATGTATGGCCATTTCTTTACAGGTCTTTACCATTTCTACCAGTTTCCACATGGGTTTTTCTGTAAGACCCCTATTCAGCTACTCTTCAGATGGTTATCCAGGTTGATTGTTCTATAATTTAGTTATCTTTTTGATATGGTCCTGGGAGGAAGTGAATGTAATCTCTACCTACTCTGCTATCATGGATCTCTGTGATATATTCCATGTTACATGCACACACAAAAATCAATATGCTGAATATATATATTTGTAACTTGATTGTTTTTCCCAAACATTATGTCAAGGGCATATTTCTACTTCATCACCTATCTTTTAAAAATAATATATCAATATTCAAATGTCTGGCTTAGGTCACACTGTGAGCTTTCCTAAAACCTCTCAAAGGTTCAAAAACCCCAAACAAGCTGCATTTGACCTCAGCATGTCCCATAATTCTTACCAAGAAACCACTAATAGAAGTAGCCAGACTTGGTTTGGAGTTTGGCTTCTTCCAAGTGTCTCCATGCCAGCACAAGTGGCTACTATCTTAAGATCACTTTATAGTTCCTGCCAAATGTCACTGACCTGGACATAAGCAATGGTTAACCTTGGTCTGCCCCTGTACTTTCCTCCCCAAAACCCAGAACCAACATGCTTGGTGACTAGCTTCAGACCACGACACAGCACCACATAACCACCTCCACAAATGACATACCCAAAAGACAAAATTGGCAGGCACAAGAGTCTCTTTAAAATGGGGGTCAACCCATATATGCTAGATTGTCCACAGTAATCATGGCCATTCATCACAATCCAACAAACTGAAGGTCAGTTTCTCCCACTGACATAACAGCATCAATCAAAGCTCAGTTATAACTGGAGGAAATATACATTCCACACCTGACTTAGGTGATCAGGGAGACTTTGCCATGGGCCCCTACAGGGTATCTACTATATATGGCAACACTATCAAGACTGGGAGACATAGCAGATCTATCTAATACATAGAAACAAAAAATCAAGTAATCTAAAATGAAGAGACAAACATGTTTCAAATGAAAGAAAAAGACAGCCCCCCACACAAAATGGACACAAGCAACCTACCAGATGTAGAGTTCAAAAGAATAGCTATAAAGATGCTCGATGAATTTAGGAGATAAGTAGATAAACACATTGACAATGTCAACAGAAAGACAGGAAACATAAAATAAAAACAAAATGAAGTACTACACAGCAGAAACAAAGAAGGAAGTCCTATCCTTTGCAGTAACATGGATGGAAGTGGAAAATATGCTTAGTGAAATAAGCCAATCAGTGAAAGACAAACACCATATGATCTCACCCATTACAGGACAATAATGAACAAAACAAACAAACAAGCAAAACAGAACCAGAGACATAAATACAATGAATAGACCTTCAGTGGGCACGGGGGAGGGGAAAGGGGGGAGGAGGAGGCAAAGAAGAGAAGCAGTTTAGTCAAGGAACTAGCATGAAAGAACCATGCACATGGACAACAAGTTGGATTGACTTTTGGGGGCAATGGGTGGGTAAGGAAGGGGACAAAGGGGATTGCAAAGGGGATGGATGTAGTACAACAACAATAAAATTAAATTTAAAAATTACAATAAAAATTAAAACAAACAAACAAAACATGTAAAGCAACCAGACAGAAATGAAGAATGCAATAAGTGAAATGAATAAAATATTAGAAAGCAAGAACAGCAGATTAGTTGAAACAGAAGATTGAATCAGTGTTTTGGGAAACAAGGTGGTGGAAAACACTCAATTAGAGCAGCAAAAAGAAAAAATAATTTTAGAAAGTAAAGAAAGCTTAAGGGATCTCTAAGACATTATCAAATGTATCAACATTCACATCATTTTGTGCTCTGGGGGACCAGAGGTGAAGAGAGAAAGCAATGGACTGAAAACCTGTTTGAATAAATAATGATGGAAAAACTTTCAAACCTGATGAAGGAAATAGACATACACTCAGAAGGTGCAGACTGTCTCAAAAAAGATGAACCAAAGAGGCTCATAATAAGATACATCATAATTAAAATGCCAAAAGTTAAAGACAAAAAGAAAATCTTGAAAGTTGTAGAAGGAAAGCAGTTAGTTAACAAGTGAACTCTCATAAGACATTCAGATGATTTTTCAAAATAAATTTTGTAGATGAGAAGGTATTGGCACAAAATGTTTGAAGTGATGGAAAGTAAGAACCTACAATCAAGAAAAGTCTACACAGCAAGTCTATCATTTAGAATCAAACAAGAGATAAAGATTTACTAAGACAAGAAAAAAACAAAAAAAGCATTACAATGAAACCAGTATTACAAGCAATGTTAAAAAGAATTCCTTAAGAAAAATAAAAATTATTTAAAGTTTGAACATTAAAATGACAATGACTACATAACTACCAGTAATTACTTAAAATAAAAATGTGTTAGAAGTTCCAATTAAAAGACATTGTGTGGCTGGTTGGTAAAAAAACAGCAAGACCTATACATATGCTATCTACAACAGACATCAGATTTTAAAAAAATACATGAAGACTTAAAGTAAAGGAATACAAAGAAATATTTCATGCAAACAGATGTGGAAAAAAAGCAGGTGCAATGATACTAATAATAGGCAAAATAGACTTAAAAAAGTTTTACCAATGGATAAAGTAAGATCCAATAATTCTAATAATGGGTTTATATTTGAAGAAACCTAAAACACTCATTTTAAAAGACCTATGAATGCCTTTATAACATTTTTAAAAATGTAATTTAATTGTTTTTCTATTATATTCATCACATTTTCCCTGCCTGCCCTCCCCTCCTCACCCTGTCATCCCTGCAAAGTCAATCCAACATGGGTCATCCATGCTAGTTCCTTGACTAAACTGCTCTCCTTTGTTGCAGCCTTTTCCTGCTTCCCTCCTTCCCCTCCCTTCTGCCCACTGAAGGTTTGATTCTTGTATTCATGTCTCTGGTTCTGTTTTGCTTGTTTGTTTCCTTTCTTCATCAGTGTCCTGTAATGGGTGAGATCATCTGGTATTTGTCTTTCACTGACTGGCTTATTTCACTAAGCATAATACTCTCCAGTTCCATCCATGTTGCAAAGGGTAGGAGTTCCTTCTTTCTTTCTGCTGTGTAGTATTCCATTGTGTAAATGTACCAAAGTTTATTTTTATTCATTCATTCACCAATGGGCACTTAGATTGTTTCCAACACTTGGCTATTGTAAATAGCGCTGCTATGAACATAGGGGTACATAGGTTCTTATGAATTGGTGTTTCAGAGTTCTTCAGGCATAATCCTAGTACAGAAATTGCTGAATAAAAAGGCAGCTCCATTTTTTATATTTTGAGAAAATTCCATACTGTTTTCCCTAGTGGCTGCACCAGCCTGCATTCCCACCAACAGTTCACCAGGGTCCCTTTTTCCTCCACACCTTTGTCAGCACTTGTTTGTTGATTTGTTTATGATTGCCATTGATAGGTGTGAGGTAGTATCTTATTGTTGCTTTAATTTGCATCTCTCTGATGACTAGTGATGTAGAGCATTCTTTGATATGCCTTTGGGCCTTTTGTATGTCCTCAGAGAAGTGTCTGTTCATGTCCTTAGCTCAGTTTTTAATTCAGCTGTCTCCCTGAGGTTGTGTCACATAAGTTCTTTATATATTTTGGATATCAAACCCTTGTCTGAGGTTTCATTGACAAATATGTTTTCCCATGCAGTTTGTTCTTTTTCTTTTTTTCTTTTTTCTTTTTTCTTTCTTTCTTTCTTTTTTTTTTTTTTTTTTTTTTTTTTTTTTTTTTTTTTTTTTTTTTTTTTTTTTTTTTTT
>PVIW01016412.1:0-16756 GCA_004026585.1 Noctilio leporinus | reverse complement strand
CCCTTTGTATGTTATTTGTCTTTTCTCTCTTGATGCTTTTAGGATTCTCTCTTTGTCTTTGAAATTATTTTGAAATTAGCCATTTTAATAATAATGTGCCTTGGTGTTGGTCTGTTTGGGTTGATCCTCATTGGGACCCTCTGTGCTTCCTGAACTTGATTAATGTTTTCACTCATCATGTTAGGGAAATTTTCTATCATGACTCTTTTAAACAGGTTTTCCGTTCCTTGTTCCTCTTCCCCTTCTGGTATCCCTATGATATGGATGTTGTTATGTTTCATGTTTTCCTGCAGCTCTCTTAAACCCTGTTCAATCTTGTTCAGCCTTTTTTTTTATTCTCTTGTACTGTCTTGGAATATTTTTCTGCATTATCCTCCAACTCGCTGATCCGGTCCTCTGCTTCCTCTAGCCTACTGTTGATTCCTTCTACTGTATTCTTCAATTCAGAAATTGTATTCTTCATTTCTTCCTGGCACTTATTGATAGTTTCTATGTCCTTTTTCATGCTGTTGTAGCTCTCAATAAGTTCCTTGTAACTTCCCTGGAGTTCTTTGTAGTTCTCCTGGAATTGTTTGTAGTTTTCTTTGATGTGGCTGAGCTCACTGAGCTTCTCTATCATCATTCTTTTGAATTCCTTGTCTGATATTTCAGGTGCCTCTGTTTCATTCTGTGGTCTTTCTGGGGATTCTTCCTTTCCTTTTGGTGATGGACTGATTCTTTTTTTTCCCCATTTTGGGTGTCTGTTGTTTCCTGCTTTTTATTTTTTTGTCTTTTTCCTTGGGTTAACCTGCTTTGCTTCCTTGCCTTAGTTGAGCACCCTTCTTTGATAGGAGATTTGTGGAGTTCAAAGTTGCAGTCTCCCAAATTTTCTCCACTTGTTGTTCTTGGTGTATCCTTTATTTGGGCTGTCTGGTTGTATTCTGGACCTGTAGTCTTTTAGCCGGAAGAAAAGGAAAAGAAAAAAGAAAAAAAAAAAGGAAAAAAGAAATAAATAAGATAATAATAATAAGAAGAAAGGGTTTAGATGGCTGTTCACCCTTAATAATCCCTGATTGGTCCAGATGGAGCCAGGACCTGAGGGCTTTTAGCAGAAAAACAAAAAAACAAAAACCAAAAAACAACTATATATATAAAGGAAAAAGGGTTTAGATGGCAGTTCACCCTTAATGATCCCTGATTGGTCCAGGTGGAGCCGGGACCTCTGGGCTTATATCAGAGAGAGAAAGTAAAAAAAATAATAATAAAAGGGAAAAAGTCACAAGACAAAGAAAAACCAATATCAATAAAGAAAGGGTTTAAGTGTCTGTTCACCCTTTATGATCTCTTATTGGTCCAGGTGGAGCCAGGACCTGTGGGCTTTACCAGGAAGAAAAGAAAAAGACAAAAAAGGAGGGAAAAAAAAGAAAATGGAAGAAAGAAAAGATAAAAGAAAGGGTTTACGTGGCTGGGGAAGGGAGGAATACTTAGATTGAGGACTGGGAATGCATTGTAGCCACAGAACGAGTAGACTTTAAATCAAGAGTAGGGGGAGGGTCTTGGGTATTTAGGTGGATTGAGAAAGGGGGGATTAAAAATATGTGAGAAGTAACTTTTGAAAAGGATATGTTGGGGATTAATAGTTCATATAGCTCTCGGTATAACTCAGGTGCTTGAGATTAGCAGCAATCCATTTCCTGAGGCTGCCTCTTTTTCTTGGTCAGGTCTCTGCAGTCTACAGTCTAGCTGGTCTTGGAGTGGCAGGGCCTCTGATTGTCATGGTCAGGGCTGATTCTGAGTGTCAGCCCCCAGGTAGGCTGGGCCTTCAGTAGCCTAGTTGGGTTTTAGGGCTGCTGGTATTCTGGGGCCCGCAGGGTGTCCCCTCCCACTCCTGGCAGAGCTTCCTGCCTATGATGGGCACCTGGCACCCCTGCAGGGCAACCTGCAACCTCAATGGTTCCTGTGATGACTGGTCCTGCCCCTCAGCTCCGGGAGGAGGCAGCCCCAATCTGCCAACAGTGCCCAGGGTCTGCCAACACTGCCCAGTTCCCCTGGGCGAGAGCCAATCCTCCAAGCCAACCAACTCTCTGAGGAGTCCTTTAAGCCACCTATGTGATGTGCCTCTCCCTTTGAGTCTGCAGTGCGGCCTTTTTCCCTGGCAATGGGCAGGTCAGTTGCCCCAGCTACTAGTTCCTGGCTTGCAGTTTGGAGTTTCCGTGGGAGCCTGGGGGCCTGTGTGGGTGCGCAGGCCTGGCCTCCCCCCTCGCAGGGGCTTCAAGCTGCTGTTTCCCTGGTGGCCCAGCAGCACCGTTTTCGGCCCTCTCGCCACCCTGGCTGGTGCACTTCCCCGCTCCCCTGCTCCTGCTCCCCGCAGGACTCTTCTCCTCAGCCTCTAGCCCCAGGAGGAGCTTCCTCTCCCTGTTGCCGGAGCAAGTCTCTCACACAGACCCTCCCCTGCAGGAGTTCAATTCCTCGTTCCCTCTGGTGTTTGCCCTTGCTGCCCACACTTCACTGTTCAGATTTCTAGTTGCCTGGGAGCCTGGAGCTGTTTCAGTTAAACGCGCCCCTCTGGGTAGAGACACCCCTGCCCAGAGCCGACCTCTCCCCGCTGGCTGGTTGGTCAGGAACTGCCTCACCTACTCTCCTGTTGGCCTCTTCTGCCTCTGGGCTGTGCTCCCCTGTGTCCAGATGCTGACCGCTCCAATTCTTAGAGACCTGAAGATGTCTCACGCTCCCTATCCTGTCCTCTAGCTGCTCTGGTACTTGAAAACACCATCAGCACTGCTCTCTACTCTGTCGCCATCTTTGATCTCCTCTCATTCTGTTTTGGTTAACTGTTTATTTCTTTCTTATGTTCCAAATCATTTATTTGAACCCTGGTTTCCTTCCCTTCATGGTTGGTTCCCTGTGGATTTTTCATTATTTTACCTAATGTAGCCTTCATTTCTTCCCTTCTTCTTTTGCTATACTCAGTGAGTTCTCTGAGCATTCTTATCACTAGTGTTTTGAATTCTGCATCTGATAGGCTGGCTATCTCCATTTCACTTATTTCTTTTTCTGAGATTTTGTTCTATTCTTTCATTTGAGCCATATTTCTTTGTCTCTTCAATTTGACAGCCTCCTCGTGTTTGTTTCTGTGTATTAGGTAGAGCTGCTTTGAATCCCTATCTTGGCATACGTGTTATGTTGTAAGGGGCAGAGCCTTATGTAATTGCCACAGCCGGGCTACCTGCTTCATCACTTTGTAGCTCTGTATGTTGTGGAGGGGTTGGAGAGGGTGTAATGCTGCTGCATGGCTGTTGGTGACTTGCTCAGTTTCCAGGTACTTCACCAACTTCAGGTATGCAACTGGTGCCTCTCTAGTTGATACCCTGGTGGTAGTTCCCACAGTAGGTGGGTTTGCATTTGTTCTAGGGCTGTGCAGACCCTTTAAGAGACTCTTCTGAGAGACTGGCAGTTTCTTCTGCCACTCCAACCCTCACCAGTTTTTACAGCCAGAAGTTGTGAAGCTTCATTTTCCCAGCACCAGAACCCTGGGCTGCATGATCTGGACTAGGGCGAGGACTGTTCACTCCCCAGTTAATCCCTCTTGATTTTATCCACCACATGGGTGTGGGACCTCCTGTTGCAGTAGCCTCCACCTCCTCAGCACTTCCACACCACATCCTCTTTGCCCTGACTCCCCACCTCTGCCTCTCCTACCCAACTGGATGAATATGGCTTCTTTAAATCCTTGGTTGTCAGACTTCTATGCAGTTTGATTTTTCTGGCAGTTCTGGGTATTTTTTGTTTTGAGGTTAGTTGTGATCCTTCATATGGTCGTGCAAGGTGGCAAACTGTGTTTAGACATGCCTGCATCTGTACTAGAAGTCTATGGTGAGTTTTTAAATCATACATTATTATTGGTGGTTTCTCTTTTTAAATAATGCTGAAATAACTGAGTTATGGTTGATGAACTCACAGTTGAATGATGAATGACATGAATGGGATGAACTGTTCATCCTTTAATGAAATGTGCCTGCTTTCTTTGATTCTTTAAATGATTTCACATGATTTTTTCGAAGTGCTTGCTTGCGGTAAATACTTTCTTGTAGCAGGTTGACAAAGTAATGTTTTAAATTCCTGTTTAGTCACCTGAAATTAATGAATAATTTAAAGGACAATCTCCAATGGATTTAAATTTTTTGACCTTTAGTTTTGGGTAAAGAGAATAAATTAATATCATTTGTTATTTATAGATAATATATAATGTAAAAATATATAATAATAATTGTAAATAAAACTTAGATTACAAGAACGGTGTGAGGACTAAATGAGATAGTACATAACAATTGTTTACCAGAATGCCTAGCATATAGAATATCCATCATGCATGAGAGTTCCTCTGTTTTAGGGGGTGGATGCTGTGTACATTGTCAGTGTTTCCTTATTTGTGGCCCTTTTACTCTGAATCCTGCTTTAAAGCAATTCAATTCTGAAGAATTTTTAGATCATATGAGAAATCTATTTGAGAAATATCTTGTGCTTCTTCCTGGAATATGTCTTTTGGTGCCACTCGTAGTTTCAGACACGTACCTTACATCTAGGCCATGTGACCTCTGGGGAGTAGACTAGACATTAACTTCAAGCAGTGGTTCTCATAGTAAGCTCCCCAGGCTAGCAGTATTGGCAACACCTGGGAATTTGTTAGCAATAAAATTTTCAGGTCCTACTCCAGACATATTGGATCAGAAATTCTAGAGGTGGGACCCAGAAACCTGTGTTTAAGAAGTTCTGCCAGAGCTTCTGACACACGCCAAAGTTTGAGAATTGATATTGGAATAATAGATGAAGGAAGAAGCCCACTGGAGGAACTCCTGATGGCTGAAGCAATCCTAGCAGTGTCACAGAAAACTGAAAATTTCAAGGAAAATGAGCTTGGTGAGGTGGTGGTGAGGGTAGAAGTTGGAGCTGAAAAGAGTAAATTATGTATTTACAGGGCTCGGAGACAAAGACATATTCTAAAGGGCAAAGGAAAGGATGTGTGGTCAGAGGAAGAGGACCCAAAGCCTTAGTGATATGATGCAGGTGTGTGTGTACTCTTTGAAAACATAAAAGGAAGCTCTCACTCACCCAGGGACTAGAATAAGGGTTAGACTCTAAGATGACTGTGGACTTCTCTGGGTAGCGTAGGCAGTATCCCCTAAAAGAGTTTTGAAAAATTATATTCTTTCTAATACCATTTTAGATTGGCATTAAAATTTTTTTCAGTAAGTTTAAAGTTGAAAAGGATATAATTTTCAGCATACCATAAGTAAATCTATCTCAAAAGGATATAATTTTTAGCATGCTATAATAAATCTATTTCATCATTTCTTTAGGTTTTACCAATGATATCTAAATACCAGGGTATCTTGATACTCACCTCATTTTAAATGTTTATAACAAGTTCTTCTTTCACAGTTGAAACTTTTGTATGGTTTATTTTCACTCCACTCCCAACCACAGATTTTAACCTAAGGTAACATATTTCTATGATTGGGAGTTTTTTATTGATTGCCCTATCATTCTTCAACAAAATTATATACATGTTTAAATGGAAAGTTCTAAAATTTTCCTGTGACCATAAAGCTCTAAATGTTGAAAAGTTTCTCTTGCATTGAACACTGAAACAATAATTAGGAGTGAACAACTGAGCAAAACAGGCCACATTATTGCAAAATTTAATATTAAGTAAACCTAAAAATAAAATTTTATTGGAATTACATCTCTTAATGAGAATGATTGAGACACACTTTATAAAATTTTGATGGAAAGAATTGTCACAATGTCCTTTTGTTTTGGAGGTTTATCATTTCAGGGTGATGGGCAACTAAGACTTGAAATGTCTTTCTTGTACAAAGTAAGACAATCATTGTGAATATGAGGAGGAAAAGGAAACTCTCAACTTCAGGTGCATACACAGATCATTTTTAGGGAAACATTCATATGGAACTTGAGGATCTAGAAACTGGTCCCCTTAAAATTGTCCGTGCCCCTGTACCCTTTGGAAATTCTTCACACATTTTCAGGAGTACCTCAATTTCAAGAGCATCTGTATAAGAAAAGCATTCTGGCCTGGAAGCCAGAAACCTGGGTTTGCTTTGGATTTTGTTTCTGTTACATTAGCTATGCAACCTTATACAAAGAAGAGAGAATCAACACTTTTCTGAGTTTCTATCATGTGTCAGTCATGAACTAGATGCTTCACATATTATTCAATCAACATACACAGCAACGATATGAGGCAGGTGTGATGACCTTTAGTCCCATTTTCCAATAGGAAAACTGACACACAAGAGGTAAAGAGCCTAGCCTGATGTTACACAATTAGGTAATAATGAGTCCAGGATTCAGTACCAGCTCTGACCCTAAAGACAATGCTGTGATCAATCACTCTGTAACAACACCTCCTTGAACAAGTCATTTTCCTGCTGGGGGCCTCAGTTCAGTCACCTATGAAACTGAGGGAAGCAAACTAGAAGAACCATAAAGTCACCTCCAAAGTTAACATCCTATGTATGAGTCTATGTGTGGTGGAGGCCAGGGCTAGAGGCCAAAGGGTTTTCCAAGAATTTCATACCCCAGGGTCTAGAAGACAATATACAAGAGATCCAAAAATTCACCAGACCTGGTGGTAATTCTACCAGAATCTATTTGGAGTTAAAGTCTAAAGGGCTCATCCAGGCCTGGCAGAATTAGGTGAGAACTGATCTTAAAGAAAATTATTGGTCATCCAATAATTAGACACCTAAAAGGAAACCAGAAAAAAAAAAAAAAAAAAAACAAGAAAATACATGTAGCTCTATTAGGTTCAATTAAATTTATCCATAAAAGTCCATTACCATTTTTCTCTTTTATATAGTGAGATCTGTTGAATACCTATTGTACTCATAAGGTCTATAAGGTGTCTAATTCTAAAGTCAGTTAGAATTTGTGAAGTGGTAATTAAACTCATGTTATATTATAGACTAGGTGGGCCATATGAATCTCATATGGATTTGTTTCTTTTTATCTTATATGTATTGTATAATGGCTTCTCAAAATAGCAGTCTACCTTTACTGCTTTGACTCCATTGCTACTTTACTCATTTTTTAAGACAGCTTCCAAACCTGGCTCCCACTTACATGGAATTATTTTCTTCAAGATTATCAGACCGCCTCCTCACTGATAAACTCAGTAACCTCTTAAGAATTTTTGTGCTTCAGCTTTCTGCTACATTTCATGTGACTGATTTTCTCTTCTCCTTTATGCAATAAAGTCCAGCTTTGGCAGATTAAATATGAATTGCATAATTTTCCTCCTACTCTCTGAGCACTTTTTCAGGGAGAATCCTCTGCCGAATACCTATTTTACATGGCCATTGTTAAAAGTTTTGTTCTTAATATGTCTTATTTTGCTCTAGACAATTTTCAACTTTCTCATTCTCTGGAGGAAGCTTGAGGTATCTTTGTCAATAACTAACAAATAGTCCTTTTTCACCTTTGCACTATAATTTCAAAGCACTAAAAAATTGTTAAACTACTTTTCGATATCTATTCTCAAGTCCTCAAAGTCCACATGTCTCAAAAACAAATGCTTTATTATCACCTTAAAGTCTTAAAGAGCCACCATTCTCTCAGCCATCCAGGCTAGCAATATTGCTGCCTTTAATTTTCTCCAATATGTTTCTAGGCTCTAACCACAAATATGTGTGTGTGTGTGTGTGTGTAAAGAGAGAGAGAGAGAGACTTAAAAAGAGTTGTATGCTTTCCTAGAAGACAGAGAGGTAGGGAAAAGCTGGGAATTGACTCTTAATTCATAAAAAGTATGGAGGGAAAGAAATTGTTAGGAAAGCATGCTGGTATTTAGTATTCACTAAATCAGTAGGTTGCAAATCTCATTGATCATGCATGAGGTGTGATTCTCCTTTTGCCTCTTCCTTTGCGGTCACACTCTACTGGTTCAATACCTTGTATTGTTTTCCTGGATTATTGTAATAGCCTCCTAAATATAAAGCCTTGGGCTAGGTTTTCAAAATCTACCTGTGCAAGTCAATGCAGGGGAGATATAAGCAAGCAGTAGAAACTAGCAGGCAGTAAAGGCAGTGGAAAGGAGGATAGTTGACAATTAGAGAAAAATGAGGCAATAGTGTGATATGGACCTCAACAAACTGCCATCGTGGGTTTGATGTAAGACCTAGAACAAGACAGGTGATCTGATCTCTTTAGTTGGAGGGCATTACAAAGTTGCCGATACTGTCTTCTGTTCTTGCAACAACACATTAAAAGAAACAGAGACAAAAAAAAGTTTATCTGAGAGAGTAATATGAAGAGTGAAGGACCCCAACAGGAGATATTTAACTTGGAAAAAATATAAGGGGAGTAGTATAATTGTTTTCATACATATAAAAGACTATCTTGTGGAAATCACCTAAGAATTTTATAAATATCAGAGTTGTTCTCAGATGGAATACATTCATTCCAAAGAATATTTATTGTATGTCTATTCCATGCTAGGCACTGAAAATACATGATCGGTAAGACAATCCTTATCCTCATGGATCTTGAGTTCTTGTCTGACAGACAATAAGCAAATAAATAAATAAATAAATTTCAGAAAGTGATGAGCTCAGCTGCTTAAGAGGTAATATATCTATTGCTAGGAGCATGTCTAGCTTTGATGGCCACTTGGCAGGAAGGTTTTATAAGAGATTTAGGCATTAAATTGGTTATTGGAGTAGATAACCTTAGGGGACCCTTCAATTCCATCTACCATCTACCAAATTAGGGCTTCCTCACAGATACACAAAGGCTTCTAACCCCAAGCTCCTTGCTATTCCAGGAACAAGCCCTGCAATGAGGTTAGTGAGTCAACAGTGACTCAGTGTATTTGCCATGTGGTTCCTTTGCCTGGGATATCTTTCTCTAACTTCTCTGCCTCTCAGAATTTCTTGTCCATCAAGAGTCAATTCAAAGATAAACTTTTAAATCAAGGTTTCTGAATACCACTGAAGACTGTTGTTTCCCCTCTCTGGGCCCAGTGACATAGATTATAGTACTTTTAAAAATATTTACTATATTTTATTTGTAGTGAGGGTCACTATTTTTCTTTGCCTGCTTTCCTACTAGCTTCTGATTTTCTTGAGGACAGGGACCATATTTTCTTCTTTTATAATGCTCCATAGTGCAAATCTCCTCATCATTGCTTTGCACCCAGAAGATATTCAACAAATAAAGCAATGTGACACCAGGTAATAAATTTACTCATGTTACCTGTAGTGAACTAGGTATGACCATTGGTTTAACTAAAAAGTTTCTCTCCCAGTCTCTGTCCTATCCCTCTTTACTTACTAGCTATGTGGCCCTAGGCATGTTGCCTAACATCTTTATGCCTGTTTTTTCATCTTTACAGTGGCAGTAATAATACTACTGAATTCATAAGATTGTTGCAAGGTTAAGTGCAACAATCCAACTCAAGTGCCTAGGTCAGTACTTACCCATAATTAACCCTCACTAAATATCAGCTATTATTATAATTATTAACTAGGCATTCCTGCCCTCCAATAGCTTTCTGGCTTAAATGTATGATTTAAGGCTATAAAAGGCAAGATTTTTTTTTTTAACAGAAATTACAAAAGAAAGAAGGATGATTGACTTTTTATTAGGTAAAGTTTCCATCAGCCTATCAGGTAATGATAATTTGAGATATAAAATGAAAAGGAAACCTCTACTTCCTTGAATTGGAATATATCATAATAGAGACCTAAATATAATTACCAGCAAGAGCCCCTGTATGGGATAGTCATTAGATACAACCTCCCCTTTATGGATAAAAAAACAGATGGTTTAGAAAGTTTCAGTAATTTGCCCAAGGTCATATAATTAAAAGTCAGGATGGGGACACCAACCTTAACCTTCCACATCTGCCTGGCTCCTTAGCCATTGCTTTTTCTACTGTGCCCTGATGCCTTCCAACTGTATGTTCATTGGAGATGCTGTTACTCCAAAGCCTCATAGGCCCCTGGTTTTCATTGCTAGCTCTCTGTGGACAAACAGCGAACCTAATTTCAGACTGTTGGAGCTGAAGCTGCTTTGGCCTTAGGGAGAATTGACTCATGGCCTCTGGCAGGCTGGGGCATGGAGGTTATGTGGGTCTGAGAACATGACAAAGGTAGGATCTGAGGCCTGTCTGATGTGCATTTAACCTAGGAGAAGTAAGAAGACACTATATGGTTCTATATCCGGTGTGTCAGAAAGACAAACACTGGAATGGATAAAGATTTACCCAAATGCCAAGCCAAGCAAAGAAGGATTTTCAATCTATGTTTGGAGCAAGAAGTAAAAGTCAGGAAGGGATAGACCTCATTCCCTTGCTCTTTGAGAAATAGTGTATTGTAAATAAAGAATCGAGAGGAAGCAGAATTATTCTGGTTTCAAGCAAAGGGTTAGTGTTCACTGCAAAGGTTACAATAAAGAGAGAGATGAAACTGAAGCCCATCTGAGAGGAGGGGGTCATAAAAGTACATCTTACTGCTTTTCTTGAGTCTTGGGCTTAAATGAATCATATACCAAGGGACCGATTGCCTAATATTGATATATATATTACTAATACATTATATTTATATAGAATTCTTCAGTTACAAAGAGTTCTCATTTCAATAGTCAATGAATTCAATTTAATGAACATTTATTGGGCTTTTGTTTATGCAAAGTACAACCACATTTCCTAATTCAAATCAGATGACAGGACCTCCAAAGTCTTTCCTAATATAAATCAAGCACATTCTGTTCCTCAGCCTGGGCTATAGAGAGCCTATGGAGCATTTCTGTGCCTGGAGAAAGGAAAGCCATGTATGAATGAAGCACCTTCTTGAAAAGTCAATTACTTGAGAATTTGTGTGTGTGTGGTGGGCAGGGTGAAATGCAAGTTTGGTGAAATGCAAGTTTGTATTAAAACAAACAATTATTTTCCATTTTGTGGAGCAGAGGACAAAGTCAGCTCCTTTGACCTTTGTTATGGGCAGCTCCTAGTGCATAAGGGACTTTTTTTTTAATGGTGAAGTCTGAAAAGTATTGAATCCGAAACTGTACACTTAGACTAATGCACTTACTTGTTGATGTGAAAGTTCAGGCTCCATTTACTTGGAATTGTTAATCATCTGAGTAAGTACTATAATCTATGTATATGTAAAAATGATGATGAGAGATATTTCTAAAGTTCTATGATGATTAATGTTTCAAATACTAAACAAAACATTAGAACACCCCCAAATATTTTATAAGGAGTAATTTATCTTCAAATACTTAATATACAAACTATAACTATTCTTATCTACTCATCAAAGCAGATATGGAAAGTTGATCAGTTCCATTTCAAATTACATTATGCATTTGAACAATTACAAAACTTCCTTTAATTTTTTTGAGCAATATTCAAAGAAGGTGTGATTTCCCAGCTTTTAGTTGGGCAAGTTATAACAGGGTCGTTGTACTGAGGTTTCGCAATACAATTACCCTTGGAATGACACTGTTAGCTTCAAATCAGAGGAAACGCTTGGCAAATAGTAATAACTGCATGAGCCACTCCCCAGGAAACCTTGACATACCTGTTAATCATTTCTTGTCCTGAACCACTCATTCTACTTAGACAGAAGACAGGGAACTTTGGCCAAGATGGAGGCACAGACAGACATGCTATGTTTCCCTCCACAACTTAAGATGGAATACAGCTACCTCAAAACTGGAGACAACCGGAAGTTCCTGAAAATTGAGCTGCATGGAAGTCCAACAAACAAAGGTATAAAGAAGAAATACTCATCCAGGCAGATAGGAAGGGCAAAGCCAGACTGAAAAGGATGCAGTGTGGCAGCAGCAGCTGTGGCCTGTGGGCAGAAAGTGCCGTCTCAGATTTTAAAAAGTAGGGAGGGACACCTGGGGAGTGCTCCCAGCACCTGGCCAGGCCGAGCAGCTTACAGTTCCAGCGCTGGGGAAAATAAAGCTACATTGCTTCTGACTGTGAAACCATTGGGAGGTGGGATGGAGGAAAAAACTGCTGATCTCTCAGTACAGTCCATTTGTTTAGAGGGCCCCACAGTCCTAGAACATCTGCAGACCCACCCACTCTGGGAACTGTGGCCAAGGCAACGGCTGGAGAAGTCCCGTACAGGAAGCAGGAGAGGTACCTGGGAAAGGGCGATTACTGAGCAAGCAGCATTATTCCCTCTCAGACCCCTCCCCTACATACAGCTCCGCAACATGGTGAAATGGGTCACCCCATTCTGAAGAATACCTGAGGCTCCACCTCTTACAATGTAACAGGTGCAGCAACTCTACCTAAGACGCAGAGGCACACACAGAAGCCTGTCAAGTTGAGGAGACAGACAAGTATGGCCCAAACGAGGGAAAAGATCAAGGTTACAGTGGGAGAACTAAGTGACAGGAGATAGCCAATCTAACAGATGCAGAGTTCAAAACACTGGTGATAAAGGTTCTTACAGATTTGACAGATATGTTTGAGTATAGCAAACAGATAAGGGAAGAAGTGAAGCCTATGTTACCTGAAATGAAGGAAAATCCACATGAAACCAACGGTGAAGGGAAAGGAACCAGGGTTCAAATCAATGATTTGGAACATAAGGAAGAAATAAATAGCTACATACAAAGGGGTTCCTATAAGATTATCAGTTGATTTCTCAAAAAAACTTTGCAGGCAAGAAGGGACTGGTAAGAAGTATTCAAAGTGGTGAAAAGTAAAGACCTAAAACCAAGATTACTCTATCCAGCAAAGCTATCATTTAGAATGGAAGGGCAGATAAAGTGCTTCCCAGACAATGTAAAGCTAAAGGAGTTCATCATCACCAAGCTATTATTATATGAGATGTGAAGGGACTTACTTAAGGAAAATAGGATAAAAATTATAAGCATTAAAAAGACAACAAACTCACAACTATCAAAAACAGAACCTAAACCAAAAACAAACTAAACAACCAGAATAGGAACAGAATCATAGGTATGGGATCATTTGGAGGGTTATCAGCAGGGAGGAGGAAGGGGGAGAAATGGAGAAATGGTGCAGGATTAAGAAGCATAATTGTTAGGTACAAAATAGACAGGGGGATGTTAAGAATAGTATATGAAAGGAAGAAGCTAAAGAACATACAGGCACGACCCACTGATATGAACTAAGGAGAGTGGGATTGCTAGAGGGAAGAAGGGTACTGTGTGTAGGGGGAGCAAAAGGAAAAGAAATTGGGACAACTGTAACAGCATAATCAATGAAATATGCTTAAAAAAATATAACTGTCTCAAAATTCCCTTCCACAGCCAGTAGAATAAAAATTTGCAGATTAATTCCTAGCTTTAGAAAATTCCTTATTAAGAGAGTGGCAAATTCTACATAAAGGTCATTTGTTGCAAACACACTATGTTGCAAGCCCATTGAGTTTTAAATGCTCAATATTACTTCATGCATCATTTACTCCATGCCATGCTGCTCCCTAGCTACTAGTTCTATTCATCCTATCCCAGTGCTTAGGACCAGAAGAACAAGTTTTGTGGGGAATGAAAAACATGTTGTCTTGGCCACAGTGGAAGGACTATTTGTGACCTTGGAAATGTCACCTCATCTCTCTGGATTTTAGGTTCTCCAACTATGAAATGCGGCTTTTTAATGACTACCGACTCCAACAATGCCTGCTTCTATAATGTGAAACAGGAAGAGATGAGATTGGAAAGGTGGTGGAGGCTGGTGAGTGAGTAGCAGGGGTGGCTAATTAAAGTAGGACTTTAAATGAAAGGCTGAAGAGCTTAGATTTTCTACAACAGACAGGAGAATCAATTTAGGTAACAGCTGTTGAGCAAAGTGATGACAATGATGCTAGAGTTTGATCAATTTGACAAGTATGTATGATGCCCTGGAGTGGATTTAGGGATGTTACGCATACAAAATAATAGTAAAGTCAAGACAAATATCTCATTATTTTTGCCTCCCAGAAAGTAAAAGATTCCACTTCTATCATATTGAAATGAGCCAATTAAATAAAAAATATAAGCCTAAGATAAATTCAGGGCTTTTTATTTCCCACTAACCATCCACACCCATATCTCCCACATGAGTATAGGCCTTTAAATTTTTTAAACAATTTTTTAATTGTTTTACCTGATTTCATCCCCTCAAACACCAAGTAGTTTCCAACAACAGAAACAGTACTAAACCAAGACCAACAAACAACTGACCTCACACTTTTTTAGAAAATCTGGCCACATTAGCATTTCATTATGGAAAGGTTTTGCTCAACTGGTGGCTACTCATGGAAGACACTCTTGGGCTATGGGCCATGAGTAATGAATGAAACATGGAATTCCATCTCCTGGGGTCAGGCGAATGGCAAGTGGACCTCTGACCTCCTGGACATCCTCATAAGTGTATATTTGTTCAGTTTTGCTCTCCAAACTTCTGGGAGATGAGACACCCTTCCACAACCAAGTGCTTTTTAGGACCATTATCCTCTCATCTGAAGAAGACTAGGCATCTTGGATCAATCCATAGGCAAGGTAATAGGTTTTATGCAACAGCATGGGTGGACCTGGAAAGCATTATGCTAAGCGAAGTAAGCCAGTCAGAGAAAGAAAAGTTCCATATGATTTCATTTATCTGTGGTATCTAATGAATGAAATAAATTAACAAACAAAATGGAAACAGACTGATAGATACAGAGAACAGTCTGACAGCTGTCAGAGGGAAGGGAATTGGGGGACTGGGTGAAAAAGGTTAAGGAATTAAGCGAAACAAACAAACCTCATACACACAGACAATAGCATGGTGATTACCAGAGGGAAAGTCTATATTTTATCCCTTCATAACCAGGTTACAAACTATTAAGGACAGTGATCATGTCTTGTGTTCTTTTTTGATCCAATGTCATTAAGAATAATACCTTGCACATAACAGATTTATACATTAATTCCATTCCAACTGCAACTATACTTCATAGCTGGTGGGACTCTATATGTATATCTTACCTTTAAAAAAAATCTCTGGCCCTGGCTGGTAGCACAGTGGATAAGGTGCCAGCCTGCGAACCCAAAGGTCGCAGGTTCGATTCCCCAGCCAGGGCACATGACCAGGTTGCAAACCAGGTCTCCAATCAGGTCTGTGGCTGGAGGCAGGTGAAAGGCAACCATACATTGATGTCTCTCTCCCTCTCTGCCTCTCTCCCTTCCCCTCCTTCTAAAAATAATGAAATAAAATCTTTTAAAAAATCTCTGATTTGTATATCAGATGCCATGAACATTGTTCTGTACTCCAAGAATTGTTTTCTAAGGCATCTATTTATTTTACACAATTATTAAACACTAGTCAGTGTAACACATAAAGAGAGTAAATAGACTAAAGGGAAAAAGAAGGCCTATGAAAAAAAAATTTACAAGCTATCACATGAGAGACTACTTTCATTTTCTGAGACTTCTCTTACCTGCTCAGAGCAAACCATCATATATTTTTAAAAATTATTACAAGAACATAGTGGAATGCAACATACTTGTGGCTGCTCAATAAATATATTTGATCAATGTGACAAAGTTGAGCCAGAAAAGCTAATTGTAACTCTTTTTGCCTCCATTTAAAATCTATAATATGAGAGTAATTTTACCTGTCTCATCTACCTCACAATTCAATACATATCTAATACTATAATGTTCATTATAAACTATTAAGCATTATATGAAAGGTAAAACCCTGGAGTTGCCTCTTTGACAAGGTGTAGGTTCTAAAAACAACATTTTAGGTGCAAATCACATACATCCAAAATTATCCTTTAAGGGACCTAAAATATTGATAAATTTAGTTCAGGTAGTTTTTCTCCCAGCATTGGAACATACCATTGTTTCTCTGGTTGAACACCTGATGAAGAACCATGTTTAACTCACATTAACATGTCATGTTATTAAAAAAATATATATGCCCTGTATTTTAAAAAACTATCAGAGTACCCTTAGTCCTGTGAAATGCTCACACAATTAAGAAAGATGTAGAAATGGGGATCACTGATGTGAGAGAATCAGGTTCACTTCTCACATCTTTTTTTTTTTTTTTTTTAATTTTATTGTTGTATTACATCCATCCCCTTTTTGCTCCCCTCTGTCCCCCTCCCCACTCACCCATTCCCCCCAAAGTCAATCCCACCTGTTGTCCATGTCCATGGTTCCTTTATACTAGGTTCTTGTCTAAACTTCTCCCCTTCCTTGCTTCTGCCTCCCCCCTCCCCTCAACCCCTTTCTCCCCCTGACCACTGAAGGCCTATTCACTGTATTCATATATTTGGTTCTGTTTTGCTTGTTGTTAGTTTTGTTCATTATTGTCCTGTAATGGGTGAGATCATACGATATTTGTCCTTCACTGACTGGCTTATTTCACTAAGCATAATACTCTCCAGTTCCATCCTATGTTGTTGCAAAGGGTACAAGTTTCTTCTTTCTTTCTGCTATATAGAATTCCATTGTGTAAATGTACCAAAGTTTTTTGATCCAATCATCCACTGATGGGCACTTAGGCTGTTTCCAGCACTTGGCTATTGTAAATAATGCTGCTATGAACATAGGTGTGCATAGGTTCTTATGAATTGGTGTTTCAGGATTCTTTGGGTATAGTCCAAGTAGTGGAATGGCTGGATCAAAAGGCAGTTCCATTTTTAGTTTTTTAAGGAAACCCCATACTGTTTTCCACAGTGGCTGCACCAGCCTGCATTCCCACCAACAGTGTATGAGGGTTCCCTTTGCCCCG
>PVIW01016411.1:0-16765 GCA_004026585.1 Noctilio leporinus | reverse complement strand
AAAAAAAAAAAAAAAAAAAAGGAACTGCCTTTTTATCCAGTGATTCCTGTACTCGGACTATACCCAAAGAATCCTGAATCACCAATTCAAAAGAACCTATGTACACCTATGTTTATAGCAGCATTATTTACAATAGCCAAATGCTGGAAACAGCCTAAGTGCCCATCAGTGGATGATTGGATCAAAAAACTTTGGTATATTCACACAGTGGAATACTATACAGCAGAAAGAAAGAAGGAACTTGTACCCTTTGCAACAACATGGATGGAACTGGAGAGTATTATGCTTAGTGAAATAAGCCAGTCGGTGAAGGAGAAATACCATATGATATCACCCATTACAGGAAGATAATGAACAAAACTAACAGCAAGCAAAACAGAACCAAGTATATGAATACTGTGAGTAGGCCTTCAGTGTTCAGGGGGAAGGAGTTTGGGGGAAGGAGGGAGGCAGAGGCAAGGAAGGGGAGCCGTTTAGACAAGAACCTAGTGTAAAGGAACCATGGACATGGACAACAGGTGGGATTGACTTTGGGGATAATAGGTGGGTGGGGTGGGGGACAGAGGGGAGCAAAATTAGGATGGATGTAATACAACAACAATAAAATTAAAAAAGGAAAAAAACTGAAAAAGAAAAAAAAATTAAACATGGTTTAGAAAAAAAAAAAAAAAAATAGAGCCAGTGGCTGATTCAGCAACAGCAGCAGTGGTACACAGACCGAGGAAGGGAAACCTGGGAAGCCCCAGACCAGACTGCATAGTGCATGGCTCCGGCACCAGAAAAAATAGAGCCACATTGATTTTGACTGTGAAAATAAGTGGAGGTTGTGATGATGGAAGAAATTGCCAGTATCTCAATGGGCAAGCAATATTGTTTCCTCTCAGACCCCTCCCCGACATACAGCACCACAACAGGTTGAAACGGGTCAATGCAAAGCTCTGCCCCTTACAACATAACAGAAGTAACAGCTCTTCCAAAGACACAGAGGGAAACACAGAAGCCTGTCAAGTTGAAGAGATAGAGAAGTGTGGCTCAAAGAGGGAACAGAGCAAAGTTCCAGTGGGAGAACTAAAGGACAAGGAGATAGTCAACCTAACAGACACAGAGTTCAAAACATTAGTGATAAAGATGCTTTCAGACTTGACTGATATGCTTGAGTATTGCAAATGCAGAAGGGAATAAGTGAAGGCTATGCTAAGTGAAACAAAGGGAAATACACATGAAACCAATGTTGAAGGGAAGGAAGCCAGGGTTCAAATCAATGAATTGGAACATAAGGAAGAAATAAACAGTCAACCAGTACAGAATAAGGAAACAAGAATAGATTAAAAAATAAGGAGAGACATAGGAACCTCTGAGACAACTTTAAATGTGCCAATATTTGAATTGTTGTGGTGCCAGAGGAGAAAAGTAAGAGCAATAAATTGAAAACTTACTTGAAAAAATAATAAAGAAAATCTTCCCAAATTTGATAAAGGAAATGGACATACAAGTCCAGGCAGCACAGAATCCCAAACAGGCTAGACCCAAAGAGGAGCAAACCAAAACACATCATGATTAAAATGCCAAAGATTAAAGATAAAGAGAGACTCTTAAAAGCAGCAAGAGAAAAGCAGAGAGTTACCTACAAAGGGATATTTATAAGACTATCAGCTGATTTCTCAAGGGAAACTTTGCATACAAGAAAGGATGGACAAAAAGTATTCCAAGTGATGAAAAGCAAGTATCTACTACCAAAACTACTCTATCCAGCAAAGTTATCATTTAGAATGGAAGGACAGGTAAAATGCTTCCCAAACAAGGTAAAGCTAAAGAAGTTCATCATCACCAACCCATTTATCATGTGAAATGTTAAAGGGACTTATTTGGGAGAAAGAAGATCAAAACTATGAACATTAAAATAACAACAGAAAAATAACAACAAATTCACAACTATCAACAACAGATTCTAAGAAACAAAAGCAAAAACAAATTGAGCAGACAAACAGTGGGAACAGAATCATAGGTATGGAGAATATTTGGAGGAGTCTCAGCTGGGAGAGGGAAAGGGGGAAATGGTTTAGGGATTAAGAAGCATAATTGGTGGGTGCAAAATAGACAGGGAGGTATTAAAAATAATACAGAAAAGGGTAAAGCCGAAGAGCTTATATACATGACCCATAGATGTGAACTAAGGGGGCTGGGATTTCTGAAGGGAGGGGGATGTTGGGTGGAGGGGCACAAAGGGAAAAGAAGTTGGGAAGTTTGTAACAGCATAATCAATTTTAAAAAGAAAATAAAAAAGAAAACAATGCAAAACCCCTTGGCAGTCGGAAGAAAGAAAGAAGAAAGAAAGAAAGGAGAGAAAGGAAGAAAGAAAGAAAGAAAGAAAGAAAGAAAGAAAGAAAGAAAGAAAGAAAGAAAGAAAGAAAGAAAGAAAGAAAGAAAGAAAGAAAGAAAAGAAAAGAAAAGAAAAGAAAAGAAAAGAAAGACAGACAGAAAAGAAAGGAAGGAAGGAAGGAAGGAAGGAAGGAAGGAAGGAAGGAAGAAAGAAAGAAAGAAAGAAAGAAAGAAAGAAAGAAAGAAAGAAAGAAAGAAAGAAAGAAAGAAAGAAAGAAAAAGAAAAGGAAAGAAAAGAAAAAACAATTTCAGAAAATGAGAAAATTTAAGGGACCTTTGGGGTAACATCAATATAACAACATCTGTATCATAGGGGTATCAGAAAGAGAAGAGAGAGAGCAAGGAATTGAGAAGCTATTTGTAAATGTAATGACAGAAATCTTCCCTAATCTGGATAAATCCAGGAAGTGCAAAGAGCCCCAAACAAAATAAATCCAGAGACTCACACTAAGGCACATCATAATTAAAGGCAGTGAGTGTATATGAACATGGATGCAGGACTGAGCAGGAACAGCTAACAAATGGTACATGCAGGGTTCCCAAGAACTAGCAGCTGGTGCTTCCTAAGCAAGGGCCCACCGGGTTTCCCAGTCCAGTACTTCTGGCTGCTCAATGTAGTCTTAATCTTACAATAGTCTTAGTCTTTTTACACAGGTATTAATATTGACTTATTTGCTGCTGATAGTGGGTTTGTGGATGGGATTATTTTTGTGGGTATGTTTCCTGGGCTGTTTGGTTTTCATTCTGACAAAACTAGTACAATACATGGTGGGCAGAGTGACCTTCAATTATCTAGCCAGAGAGAAGAACCCACCAAAGAATGACCCAACAACAACAAAAACCCAATCAAACCAGAAAGCCCACATTAAAAGCATAAAAGGCAGACCAAGAGCATCAAGATAAAAAACTCAAAGGAACTATACCATTGAGTCCCACAGTTCTCCCAACACAAGGTTACACCACAAAGACAGGGAGGCAAAGCAGACCAAACTAATATGCAGAAACAAAATGGGGAGACAAAAAACAAACAAACAAACAAACAAACAAAAAAAAAAAAATCAGAAGAAAAGGAGGAATCCCCAGAAAGACTGCTAAACAAAATTTACTCAAGCAAGCTATCAGAGCTATTATTAAAAAGCTCAATGAGTTCAGTGAGAACAACAGAAAAACATTAAGGAAATGGCAAAGAACTCCTGGCAAGCAACAAGAAACTTACTGCAAACTACACTAGCATGAAATAGGACATAGAAAACTATCAATAAAAGTCATGAGGAAATGAAGAACATGGTAGAAGAAATTAAAAGCAGACTAGACCAAGCAGGGGATTGAATCAGTGAGTTGGGAAACAAAGTAGAAAAAAATTACCAAAGAGGACAACAAAATGGAAAAAAGCTAAAAAAAAATTGAGAAGTTAAGAGAGATACAGGGCAATATGAAATGTAATAATATCCTTATAAGAAGCATGGCAGAGGTACAGGGTGCATGTGCATCTGCATGCTAACACAGCAGCTCTTGTGGGAGATGGGGGCCACAGTGAGGGAAAAACTTTTTGGAAGGGCACACAGGCTTGTATATGTGCCCACCTCTCCTGTGCCTAAGACTGGGTGGTGGGTAGGGAAGCTGGTGGAGGAGTGGAGAGGTACCTAGAGCTGATTCATCCCCTGGGCTACAAAGGTCCTTCTTTACTCAAACCACTCCCCCTAAATGACATCAGTCTGACAAGAGATCAGAGCTCCTCCTACAGGAATTGCTCAGCCCCACCTGCAGAGTGCTTAACCCTGGCTGCATATTTCATAGATACTTCATCATTGAAAAGAGACAGACACAGGAGACAGAAAGCTGCTGGTTGCAGACAGCCTGTCTGGGCCCAGACTGGGGAATAATTTGACATCACCAGGAGTAAGGCCAGAAAGAGAAGAAGTGGGAAAAGGCCAGATAGTATGGAGACAAATTACAATGCGATCTTCTACATTTATTGTTAGTGTCCAAGATATCCTTTTTGATGTTCATTTCTTGTCCTCACAATTAGTGCATTTTAAGTAACTAGTGTATCTCAAGTCTCATATTTACACCTCCCTTCTCTCACTCCATTTTACCATCTAATTTTCTCTTCTTACTTTTGTTTAAAATGCTATTTTTTCTCCTGCTGAACTCATTTTCACTTCCCACTCTAATTGTTTCCTCCCCTCGCTGGCCTCTAAAAAAAAAAATTTTTTTTTTCCCATTAGCCACCACGCATGCCTTTTTCCAGTTCACAAAATATACTTCTTCTCTCTCCACCTTAACCAATCAGTGCACATTGAGTGTGGATAGGGAGGTAGCTGGGGCATTATTGCCAATTTATAGATTTTCACTATTCTGGTACTTCAAATCTCAAATCTTAGCACCCCCCTCTCCTACTCCTCTTATACCTTCCTCCAACCTGTTTCTTCTTTCATTTCCAATGTGAGTTTTTCTCTGTCCTTGCCTTGCCCTAACTCCTCACTCTTAGTATTCTTCCTCCCTTTATCACATAAAAATCACTTCTCTCCTCCAGACCTCTCTTAAGCTTCTCTTTCTCTCTTTTTATCTCACACTCCCATCCCAGTTACAGTAATTATATCTCATACATTGTTGAAAGTGCTATGATGAAACTTATTCATTAATTTAGTTTCTATGTTTTCCTTTTTTTATTTTTTCTCTTATTCAACTTCCTTATTTTTTAATGTATGTTTACTCTCTCTCACACACACATCCTTATTTTGTTCATGTGTGTATGTTTTCTCTCACACACACTCATCCTTATTAATACTGGCTCATGCCCTGACTGGTGGCACAGTGGATAAAGAGCCGGCCTGCAAACCCAAAGGTTGCTGGTTCGATTCCCCAGCCAGGGCACATAATCAGGTTGCAAGCCAGGTCTCCAGCTAGGTCTGTAGCTGGAGGCAGGTGAAAGGCAACCATACATTGATGTCTCTCTCCCTCTCTGCCTCTCTCCCTACCCCTGTCTCTAAAAATAATTTTAAAAATTAAAAAAAAAAAAATACTGGCTCATTTTCAGCTGAGAGTCTGACTGAGGGTAGGGATTGTTTTTGAGAGTGTGCATTTATATATATAATATATATTATTGCATATGTAATAATATGTAATAATTATATATGCAATTATATATAATACATATGTGTGTATATAATTATAATTATCATGTATATTAAATATAATATATTATAACTATCTATTGTAATAATTCTATATAATATATGTATTATAATAATTATATATAATATTATTATATATATGGCATGTGATGAAGTGGCAGTAACTTTGTCTCTCTATATTTCACTTATTAATTTTGAAAAACTATGTTTCTATGGTTCTGATTTAACATCATTGTTTTGGATATAAAGTATTAAATTCTGAGAGCAACCATCATATCAAAGGAATACAATGTTAGAGCAACCATGATTTCTGGACTGCATGCAGGGTAAACTGCTACGGAAATTGTGGACTTCAATAACACCTCTTTCTGTACAGTTGACAACATAAAGAAGGTGTATGATGCTGATCCTGATGTCACCACACCAATAAGGAAAATGTATAAGGGTCACACAAGTCCAGATATTGTACACAGAAACCAGGGGATCATCAGTGAAGATCCAGGAAAGTTAATGTGCTCCATAGCAAGAGAACTGCAGATGTTGGATACAATGGTTCACAAGACTATTGCTGAAGATATCAGTTACAGATCGTATTTTCTTAAAAGAGACCAGTTTATGACACAGAAAAGGTAAGGTGCTTTGAAAAAGCAAGAAAACTACTAACAAAACTGAAAAATCCCAAATTAAAAATAAAAAATCCTCTGATTTTCTTCTCTAATAAAAAAAATTTTCAGCAGGAACAAATAGTCAACAGAAAAAACAACAGGAAAGATGGCAACAGAGTAGAGGACAGTGCTGAAAGCATTCTCAAGTGCCAGAGAAGCTGGAGGATAGGGTAGGGAGCATGGAACATCTGCAGGTCCCAGCAAATTGGAGCACTAAGCATCTGGACTCAGGGGTGCACAGCCCAGAGGCTTCAGAGACCTATAGAAGATCAGGTGAGACAGTTCCGAACCTGCCAGCCAGCAGGCCAATGTCAGCTCTGGGCAGTGGTGGCTCTGCCCAGAGAGGCAGCTCTAACTGGAGACAGCTTCAGGCTCCCCAATGAACAGAACTCTTGAGCAGTGAAGTGTGGACAGTGAGTGCAAACTCTGGAGGGAATGAGGAATTGAACTCCCACATGGGAGGGACTGTGTGAGAGTTGTGCTCTGAGGCTGAGAGAGAGGAAGCGCCTCCTAGGGCCAGAGGCAAAGGAGGAGAGACCCCCAGGAAGGAGAAGTAGGGGAGCAGGAAAGTACCCTAGCAGGACCAACAATAGGGCTGAAAATTGAGCCACTGTGCCTCCTGGGGAGAGGGCAGCTATGAGTCACAGCAAAAAGGGAGGCCTAGTCCCACACGCCCACACCAGTGCACAGGCTCCCACAAAAACTCAAAACTGCATGCCAGGAACTTGTTGCTGGTGCAATAGGCAACAAAAAACTCCTCAAAGAGCTGAAGGGGTTGGGGTAGCCTTCACCTGCAGAATGTGCAGCAGGCCCTCTGGGGAGCCAGTCCTGCATTGCTGAGGCGGCAATAAAAACCTCCTCTGAGAGCTGGACTGAGCTTGAAGAGCTGGAAGGGGAGGGCTAGCCATCACAGGAACAAAAGAAATTGCAGGACAACCCCCTTGGAGCCAGGTGCCCATCTCAGGCAGAAACTTCCTCAGGCAACTGGAGGGGCAGGAGTAGCCATCGACACCATATAAGCACCCTACAGACCTTCATACAGAACCAGTGAGAGAAGGGAGGGCCCCAAAACACCTGCAGTGCAGAAACCTAGCTAGGCTACTGAAGA
The DNA here is from genome assembly GCA_004026585.1 of Noctilio leporinus. Lineage (NCBI taxonomy): Eukaryota > Metazoa > Chordata > Mammalia > Chiroptera > Noctilionidae > Noctilio > Noctilio leporinus. The sequence continues at coordinate 9,476 of PVIW01016411.1, read as the reverse complement.
CTCAGCCTACCAGGGGGCTGACACACAGAATCAGCCCTGACTGTGACAGCCATAGGCCCTGATACTCCAAGACCACACAGCTTGACTGTAGACTGCAGGGGCTTGATCAAGAAAAAGAGACAGACTCAGGAAATAAATCTCTGCTAATCTCAAGCACCTGAGTTATACCAAGAGCTACATGAACTATTAATCCCTAACATATCCTTTTCAAAAGTTACTCCCAACCCTAACAATTAGTGCATTTTAAGTAAATATTGTTTATACCATAGTGTATCCCAACTCACATATTTTTACTCCTCCCCTATCTCAATCTACCTAAGTACCCAAGACCCTTCTCCTACACTTGTTTTAAAGTCTACCCACTCTCTTGCTACAACTCATTCCTAGTCCTCATTCTAAGTATTCCTTCCCTCCCCAGCTATTTAAACCCTTATTTTTTTTTTCTGGTGGGTGCACTACTAGGGACCACACATTCTTTTTTTCTGCTAAAAGCACACAGGTCCTGGCTCCACCTGGACAAATCACTGCTCATTGAGGGTGGACAGGGAGGTAAATGCAGCAACTATATAAATAGGCTTATACTGTTTGTTCACACTTGAGGCATTCTGATTTTCCCCCACCTCATTTCCATAGGAGAGATAAGTTGGCTTCCTCTCTTGTATCCCTAACATCTTTGCTACTCCTTTGCACCCTTCAAAATTATATATATTTTAGTCAAGTTAATCAGTTTTCCCCTTGTAGAACACTCTTATCATTATCTACATCCCTATTAAGACTGGCTCAGTTGCAGCTGAGGGTGTGATTAAAAGTGGGGGTTACCTTGGAGGGTATGGGTATATAGCTATGTTCATAGGCAGTTGAAAGGGGGATTAAAGGAGAAAATTATCTCTGAAGGTGTGGTTATTTTGCCTGGACTGTTTTAGGAGCAGCTCAAAAACAGTATTTGAGACTAGATAGAAGGAGTGCCTCTCAATCAGCCAACTGGAGGGAAAGGAGCAACACACACAACAAATCCAAAATACAACTAGACAGCCCAAGTTAATGACATAAAGGCCACCACAACAGCAACAACTTGAGGAAATCTAGCAGACTGCAACACGGAACTCCACAAATATCCTAACACAGAAGGGTGCTCCATGAAGGCAAGGAATTAAAGTAGATTAATCCAAGACAAAAACAAGCAACAACAGACACCCAAAATGGGGGGGGGGGGGGATTAGTCTATCACCAAAAGGAAAGGAGGAATCCCCAGAAAGATCAGTAAATGAAATGGAGGCAAGCAAACTATCAGATATGCAATTCAAAATAATGATGATAGAGAAGTTCAATGAGCCCAGCCAGCTAAAAGAAAACTATAAACAACTCCAAGAAAACTACAAAGAACTCCAGGGAGTCTAAAAGGAACTTACTGAGAACAACACCAGCATTAAAAAGGACTTAGAAATAATCAGTAAGAGCCAGGAGGAAATGAAGAATACCATTTCTGATTTGAAGAATACAGTAGAAGGAATCAACAGTAAGCTAGAGAAAGCTGAAGACTGGATCAGGAAGCTGGAGAACAATGTAGGAAAATATTCAAGAAAGTGCAATACAATGAAAAAAGGCTGAAAAAGAATGAAGAGGTTTTAAGAGAGCTGTGGGACAACATGAAATGCAATAATATCCATATCAAAGGGACACCAGAATGAGAAGTGAAACAAGGAATGGAAAACCTGTTCAAAAAAGTAATGATAGAAAATTTCCCTAACATGATGACTGAAAATGTTACAAAAGTTCAGGAAGCAGAGAGGGTCCCAATGAAGATCAACCCAAACAGACCCACTTCAAGAAACATTATAATTAAAATGGCAAATTTTAAAGACAAAGAGAGAACATTAAAAGCATCAAGAGAGAAACAGCAAATAAGGGGCCTTCCATAAGGTTATCAAACAAAAACAATACAAGGCACAAGGGAATGGCAAAAAATATTCCAAGTATTGGGAAACAAAGGCCTGAAACCAAGAATACTCTACCCAGCAAGGGTCTCATTCAAAATGGAAGAAGAAATAAGGAGTTTCCCAAAGAAAAGAAGACTAGAAAAATACATCTCTATCAAACCAGCATTGCAAGAAATGCTAAAGGGTCTGCTTTAAAAAAAAAATGAACAAATAGAGAAAGAAAAAATGCTCTTCCATGGAAACAAGAGACAGATGTAAGGAAAGGAGAAATATCACTGAAAATATTGCTGCGTGGGATATCTGAAATTTTGCTGCCTATGTTTTCCTCTGGACTTTTGTGGTGGCATGGCTTATGTTTAGGTCTTTTATCCATCTTTAGTTTATTTTGGTGTATAGTGTAAATTAAATCCATGAGTTACCACATCACATCTGTCAGAACAGCCATCATTAACAAATCATCAAACAAGTGCTGGTGAGGACATGGAGAAAAGGAAACCCTGGTGCACTGCTGGTGGGAATGCAGGCTGGTGCAGCCACTATGGAAAACAGTATGGAATTCCCTCAAAAAAAAAAAAAAAAAAACTAAAAATGGAACTACCTTTTGATCCAGCGATTCCACCTCTAGAATCCTGAAACACCAGTTCAGAAGAAGCTATGCACCTCTGTGTTCATAACAGCACTATTTACAATAGCCAAGTGCTAGAAACAGCATAAGTGCTGTCAGCAAATGAATGGATCAAAAACCTGTGGTACATTTACACAATGGATACTATGCAGCAGAAAGAAATAAGGAACTCCTACATTTTGTGATATCATGGATGGAACTGGAGAGTATTATCTTAGTGAAATCAGCCAGGTGCCAAAAGACAAATACCGTATAATCTCACCTAATACAGGAAGCTAATGTACAAAATAAATGAATTAGTGAAATAGAACCAGAGGCATGGAAACAAGGAGTGACCAGGGGGGAGGGGGGAGGAGGAGAAAGAGGGAAGGAAGGGGAAGAGTCTAGCCAAGAGACTAGTATGTATGACCCGCAGACATAGACAACATGTGGGGATTGACTGTGGGAGAGGGGATGGGGTGGGTGGCACAAGGGAAAGAAATGGGGGGAAAATGGGACAACTGTAATGCAATAATAATTAAAGGAAAAAGAAAGAAAAAAATAGAGAGAAACAGAGAGGAACACAGGTACAAAGTGGAAAATTGCAATAAATTAGTATTAATCGATAATAACCTTAAATGTAAACAGATTAAATGCACCAATCAAAAGGCATAGGGTAGCTGAATGGATAAGAAAATGTGACCCACATATATGCTGTCTTCAAGAGGCCCACCTCAGAACAAAAGATCAACACAGATTGAGAGTGAAGGGATGGAAAACTATATATCAAGCAAATGGACATGAAAAAGAAGCTGGAGTAGCAATACTTATTTCAGACAAAATAGATTTTACGATGAAGGCCATAAAGAGAGATGAAGGGCATTTCATAATACTTAAGGGAACAATCCATCAAGAAGAAATAACTCTGGTAAACATATATACACCCAACATAGAAGCTTGAAAATATAAAAGGAAAATCTCTTGAAGGACTTCAAAAAGAACAAAGACAGCAGTAACACAATAATAGTAGGGGATTTTAATACCCCACTATCAACAATGGACAGATCTTCAAAACAAAACATCACCAAAAATGTTGTGGCATTGAACAACACTCTAGAGGAAATGGACCTAACTGATGTATACAGAGTCTTTTGCCCCAAAGAAGCAAAATACACATTCTTTTCAAATACACATGCAACATTCTCAAACTTACACAACATGGTAGGTCACAAAACAAGCCTTCACAAATACAGGAAAATTGAAATCATACCAAGCAACTTCTCAGATCACAATGTCTTGAAACTAAAAACCAATCTCAAGGGAAAAAACCAAAAACACTCTAACTCATGGAGACTGAATAACATGCTTTTAAGTAAGGAATGGGTGAACAATGAGATCAAAGATGAAATGAAAAAGTTTCTGGAAACAAATGACAATGAACACACAAGAGCTGAAAACCTATGGGACATGGCAAAGGCAGTCCTCAAAGGGAAATTCACAGCAATACAGGCTTACCTAAAATGGTCAGAAGATGCTTATACAAACAACCTAACCATAAAGTTGCAAGAACTAGAAGAGCAACAACAAACAAAACCCAGAGCAAGTAGAAGGAAAAAATCATTAAGATCAGAGCAGAATTAAATAACTTAGAGATTAAATCTACAATTCAAAGAAACAAAAAATCCAGGAGCTGATTCTTTGGAAAAATAAACAAAATTGGCAAGCCTTTAACCAGACTCATCAAGAAAAAGAGAGGACCCAAATAAATAGAATTAGAAATGACATACAAGAAATCACAACTGATACTTCAGAAATACAAAGGATTGTAAGAAATCACTACAAACAACTATATGACAAGAAATTTGGCAACCTGGGTGAATTGGACAAATTTCTAAAAATGTGCAATTACCAAAACTGAACCCAGAAGAAGCAAAAGTCCTAAATAGGCCAATAACAACTAGTGAAATTGAAGAAGTAATCAACAATCTCCCAAAGCAAAAGGGCTCCAGACAAGATGGCTACACATGTGAATTCTACATAACACTCAGAGAACTAATTTGTTTCCTTCTCAACCTATTCCAAAATTCCAAGAAGAGAAATGACTCCCAAACACTTTCTATGAAGCCAATATTATTCTAATCCCAAAACCAGGTCAAGACACAAATAAGAAAGAAAACCATAGGCCAATATCTCTGATGAACATAGACACTAAGATTCTCAACAAAATATTGGCCAACTGGATTCAGCAGTGCATTACAAAGATCATACACCATGATCAAGTGGGTTTTATCCCAGGGAGGCAAGGATGGTACAACATTTGCAAATAAATAAATGTAATACACCACATCAATAAAATGAAAGATAAAAACCATATTATCATATCAATAGATGCTGAAAAAGCATTTGATGAAGTAAGCACCTATTTAGGATAAAGGACACTCTGCAAAATGGAAATAGAAGGAGCATACCTCAACATAATAAAGGCCACAAATAAGAAACCAGAAGCCAACATCATACACTTTGGGCAAAAACTAAAAGCTTTCCCACTAAGATAAGGAACAAGAATAGGCTGTACACTTTTTCCACCTCTGTTCATCATCATTTTGGAAGTTCTAGTCATAGCTATCAGAAAAGAAAAAGAAATCAAAGGTATTCAAATTGGAAAGAAGAAGGGAAAACTGTTATTATTTGCAGATGACATGATAGTGTACATACAAAACTTGATAGACTCCACCAAAAACTTACTCAACCTAATCAGCAAATTTAGCAAAATAGCTGGGTATAAAGTCAATTCCAGAAATTAAAAGCATTTTTGTATACCAATAATGAAACATTAGAAACAGAAGCAAAAAAAAAAAAAAAAAAAAAAAAAAAAAAAAAAAAAAAAAAAAAAAAAAAAAAAAAAAAAAAAAAAAAAAAAAACAAATCCCATTTACCATAGCAAGAAGAAAAATAAAGTACTTAGGGATAAACTTAACCAAGGAGAAAAAAAGACCTGTACTCAGAAAACCACAGAACATTGAAGAAAGAAATCAAGAAAGATACAAATAAATGGAAGCATACACCACGTTCATGGATGGGAAGAATTAACCTCATTGAAATAGTCATACTACCCAAAGCAATCTACAGATTCAATGCAATCCCAATTAAAACACCAATGACAGACTTCACAGAAATAGAAAAAATACTTCAAAAATTTATATGGAACCAAAAATGCCCATGAATAGCCACATCAATCTTGAAAAAGAAGAACAAAGTGGGAGGAATCACAATACTGGACATCAAACAATACTACAAGGCTACTGTCATCATAACTATCTGGTACTGGCATAAGAATAGACATGTAGACCAATGGAACAGAATAGAGAGCCCAGAAATTAACCCAGGACACTGGTAAACTAATATTTGACAAAGGGGGAAGGACAAACAGTCCTTTTACAGAGTAAAAACAGTCTCTTCAACAAGTGGTGTTGGGAGAACTGGACAACAACATGCAAAAAGATAAAACTAGACCACCAACTTACACCATACACCAAAATAAACTCAAGATGGATAAAGGATTCAAACATAAGCAGTGCCACCATAAAGGTCCTGAAGAAAAATACAGGCAGTAAGTAAACTTTTGGATATCCTACGCAGAAATATGTTTACTGATACTTCACCAAGGGCAAAGGAAATCAAAGAACGAATCAACAAATGGGACTACATCAAATTGAAAAGTTTCTGTTCAGCTAAAGAAAATACCAGCAAAATTCAAAGGCAACCAACTGTATGGGAAAACATAATTGCCAATGATACCTCATACAAGGGTTTGATCTCCAAAATATATAAAGAACTAATGCAACTCAACACCAGGGAGACAGAGAGCCCAATTAAAAAATGGGCAAAGGACCTGAACAGACAACTCACTGAGAAAGATATACAAAGGGCCCAGAGGCATATAAAAGAATGCTCAACATCACTAGTCATCAGAGAGATGCAAATTAAAACCACAATAAGATACCACCTCACACCTGTCAGAATGGCAATCATCAACAAATCAACAAACAACAAGTGTTGGCAAGGATGTGGGGCAAAGGGAACCCTCATGCACTGTTGGTGGGAATGTAGGCTGGTGCAGCCACTATGGAAAACAGTATGGGGTTTCCTTAAAAAACTAAAAATGGAACTGCCTTTTGGTCCAGTGATTCCACTACTTGGATTATACCCAAAGAATCCTGAAACACCAATTCATAAGAACCTATGTACACCTATGTTCATAGCAGCACTATTTACAATAGCCAAGTGCTGGAAACAGCCTAAGTGCCCATCAGTGGATGATTGGATCAAAGAACTTTGGTACATTTACATAATGGAATACTATATAGCAGAAAGAAAGAAGGAACTTGTACCCTTTGCAACAACATGGATGGAACTGGAGAGTATTATGCTTAGTGAAATAAGCCAGTCAGTGAAGGACAAATATCATATGATCTCACCCATTTCAGGACAATGATGAACAAAAATAACAACAAGCAAAACAGAACCAAATATATGAATACAGTGAATAGGCCTTCAGTGGTCAGGGGAAAAGGGGTTGGGGGGAGGGGGGAGGAAGAGGCAAGGAAGGGGAGCTGCTTAGACAAGAACCTAGTATAAAGGAACCATGGACATGGACAACAGGTGGGATTGACTTTGGGGGAAATGGGTGTGTGGGGAAGGGGACAGAGGGGAGCAAAAAGGGGATGGATGTAATACAACAACAATAACATTTTAAAAAAAGAAAAATTAATTAAAGTGTGCTCAAGATTTTGAAGTCAAATAGTCTATTAGTTCAGCAAATGGAGTTTTTTTGAACAATTAAAAAAATAATGACTATATTTATGTATTTACATAAATGTATTTCAAAATATAACACTTCTGTGGTATGTTGTTTATTTTACTAAAACTTTGCCAATTTATGAAGTGCTTCATTCTGATTCTCCCATTTCTACATAAGATGTAAATTTTGCTTTCTTTCATCACCTTGCCACTTCTTGTTACCACCATTTATCCTCTCTCTCATCTCAAAAATCATTTATAACTCAATCACCTCATATGATTTTTATTTTATAATATTATTAATTCATTTATATCTTTATTAATATTGGCTCATTATAATTAGGTGTGGGAATTATTTTTGAGGGTGTGTATTTTCTGGCTCATTTTCCATTGAGAGTGTCAATGAGGCTGAAAGGTATCTTTGAATATGTGCTCATTTTTCCTGGATTCATGGTTCTGTTTTAGTAGCTCAATAATGATATATGAGACATGGTGGAAAGAGTGACTCTTAATTACCTGCCAAAGAGTAAGACCCACAAAAGAGAAATACATCAGCCAAATCCAAAATACAATTAGAGAGCTCCAAATAAAATGGTGTAAAGCACATCACAATAACATCAAGTTCAAGAAATCTAGGAGATGGCACCACCGAATCCTATGGGTTTCCTACCACAGAAGGTCACACCAGGAAGCTAGGGGGTCAAAGCAAATTAATCTAAGGATGTAGAAACAAACAAGAAGTGACACCTAAAATGGAGACAAAGAAATAATTTTCATGGAAAGGAAAGGAGGAATTCTAGAAATACTACTAAATGAAATAGAGGCAAGCACACTATCAGACATGGGATTCAAAATAATGGTTATAAGAAAGTTGAATGAGCTCAGCAAGCTCAAAGGAAACTACAAACAAATGCAGGGGTCCTACAAACAATGACAGAGAAGCTACAAGGAACTTACTGATAACTATATCATCATCAAAACAAACAAATACTATCAAAAAGAGCCAGGAGGAAATAAAGAATACAATTTTTTGATTGAAGAATATGGTACAAGGAATTAAAAGCAGGTAAGTGGAAGCAGAGGATTGGATCAGCAAGCTGAAGGGCAACGTAGAAGAACATTTCCAGATAGTGCAACAAAATAAAACAAAAACAATGACTGAAAAGTATGTAGAGCTGTTAAGAGAGCTTCAGGACTCATGAAATGTAATAATATCCATATCATAGGGATACCAGAGAGAAGAAGAGGTGCAAGGGATAGAAAACCTGTTTGAAAAGATAATGACAGAAAACTTCACAAGCTTGTGAGAGAATAAGCTATGTGAGTCCAGGAACCACCAGAGTCAAAATGAAGATGAACCTGAAGAGGCCCACACCAAGGCACATCATAATTAAAATGGCAACATTCAAAGACAAAAAGAATCCTAACAGCAACAAGAGAGAAACAGCTAATAACATACAAAATAGCATAATAAAGCTATCAGTATATCTATCAACAAAAATACTACAAGCAAATCAAAAGGGAATGGTAAAATACATTCCAAGTAATGAAAAGCAAAGGATGACAACCTAGGCTTCATTACCCAGCAAGTCTCTCATTCAAAATGAAAGGTGAAATAAGGAGTTTCCAAGACAAAGAAAACTAAAAGAATCCATCCCTAACAAACCAGCACTGGAAGAGGTGCTAAAGGGACTGCTATAGGGAAAGAAAAAGAGAGGGAAGGAGGAAGGGTGAGAGAGAGAGAGACAGAGGCAGAGGCAGAGGCAGAGAGAGAGAAACACAAATACAAAAGGAAAAAATCAAAATAAATAAGTACTTATCAATAACAACCTTAATATGTAAATGGATTAAATGCAACAATCAAAAGACATAGGGTTTATACAATGGAATTCTATGTAGTAGAAAGAAAGAGGGAACTTGTACCCTTTGCAACAACATGGATGGAACTGGAGAGTATTATGCTTAGTGAAATAAGCCAGTCAGTGAAGGACAAATATCATATGATCTCACCCATTACGGGACAATAATGAACAAAAGTAACAACAAGCAAAACAGAACCAAGTATATGAATACAAGGAATAGGCCTTCAGTGGTCAGGGGGAAGGGGTTGGGGGGAGGGGGGAGGCAGAGGCAAG
>PVIW01016410.1:0-16757 GCA_004026585.1 Noctilio leporinus | reverse complement strand
TGACCACTGAAGGCCTATTCCTTGTATTCATATACTTGGTTCTGTTTTGCTTGTTGTTAGTTTTGTTCATTATTGTCCTGTAATGGGTGAGATCATATGATATTTGTCCTTCACTGACTGGCTTATTTCACTAAGCATAATACTCTCCAGTTCCATCCATGTTGTTGCAAAGGGTACAAGTTCCTTCTTTCTTTCTGCTGTATAGAATTCTATTGTGTAAATGTACCAAAGGAAAGACATCATGTCTTATTATGTCTCCAGCACCAATTGTACTAAGTAGATTCTTAATAAATAAATTTGAAGTGAATTAATTAATGAGAATGATCTCAGCCTAAGTTTCATGCCACTTGCATAGGTGGCAGTTGAAGCCAGGATAAATAGGACAACTGAAAGGATGACAGTTTGATCTGTCATCAGCTGTTCCACAATCATAAGAAGTATCTCTAGTTAAGTAGGTTTTTAAACTTTGGCCTAATACTCAGGTGTCAGGGATCATAATCACATAAAAGAAGACATGTATCTGAGACATTGTCATCTATCCAGAGCCTTCACAAAACTGAAAGTAATTTTTCACTTGCCAGCTAGTTCAAAGTTCACTCACCCTTATCACTGTTGTCATGCAACATTATAATAAGCATCAGTCAGAGGTATAAAGATATTCTGCATGTGATGTATCTGACTTCTGGGTACCGGTAATTCTATTTTATGCCATACCAAAGATCTTGTCAGGTGAAAAGCTCTATAAGAAATATACTTCTTTGTTGCATATTGATATGCCTAAAAAGCTGTCAAGGGTATGAAGCATTCTTAAAAATGAATTTCAAGCTGTACCATAGAATGTTCTCCCTTATGTTCACAGCCAGATCCTTTTTATACTCCCTGTAGGTGTCAGGAGAAGGAGGTCAACTTCTGATTGCCAAAAGAGATAAATAATAATCCTAGTGTTTTAGACATTGTTCTTGCCTTCCTGGCTTGGACCTGTAATTGAATTTTCCTGGGAATTTTATGGTATATTGATTGAACCCAATCAAGTCAAAGGTTCAATTTCTGTTACCTGTCTTAGTAGCCTCTACACAGAGCTATTCAATTCAAATAACATTTACTAAGCTACTAATAAGTACACAGCCCTGTGCTAGGCCTTGGCTAGACACAAAGAGAAATAAGACAGAGTCCTTGGCATCCAGCAAACCACCGTTTTGGAAGTTAGGATTTAAGTACATATATTCTTTCACAGGAGACCTAAGATAAACACTGTAAAAGAAATGTAAAGAGCTACACACATTATTATTGGGTTGAAATGGGAAATATCTAAATGACTTGCTCTTTAAAAAGAGTATGAGGAATACTGACTAACTTGGTTTATGTACCTCATTTATTTCCTTTATAATTAACCCAGATGCATTCTTCCAGGAACCATCATTCTTGTCCCTCCACCTCTGGAGTCCTTGTCTGGACTCACATGAAAAGATTGTTGTACATCTCCTAGGGAAAGCCAGGAACATTTTTAGGATGACCTTGGGTAGCTTCTGTTTCTTTAGTGGCAGAATTCCTTTTTCACACTTATTACTTGATGTCCAGTTCCAATAATTCAGCCACATGTGACCCAGAAGCTTTCAAGCATTAAGTTTCAACATTCACACATGTGACGCTCCTCTCCAGATGACTCTCCCCAGGGTCTCAGAAAAGGTTCTGTGGTGCTGAGTTAACATCCTTTCCAACTCTTCCCCACTCTTTCCTCTTGAGAGAGACTAATGTTCTTACATGTCTCTACCACTGCCAAGGTTCTAAGCCAGGCATTCAAGTATTGGACAAAACCAAATTTCAAAGGTATCACTCCACCCCAACTTTTGAGAGAAAGCTATGTTCAAGGAAAATCATAGCTATTTCTCTAGAATGTCATTTTACATAATCTAAGCCTGTCACTTAACTTCAAGTTAAATGGTGCTTGATTGTGTATGTGTGTGTATATATCCTAATGCATACACAGTAAATCCCCACTTAACAGTGTCAGTAGGTTCTGTGACTTCAAGTGAAATGACATAACTAAACCAATTTTACCATAGGCTAATTGATATAAGCAAGTTAAGTTCCTACATTGTCATAATAAAACAACGTTGAACAAAACAGCATTATTCAACAACCTGCTGTGTGTGTATGTGGGTGTGTGTGTGTATGTGGGTGTGGGTGTGTTTATCCTAATGCATACATATACAGGGTCTATATGTGTAAACTTGTATTTCAAACTTCATGGTTATTTTCAGAAGCTGCACCTGCAATTACAGCAGACTATAATGAGGCAATAAATGCTTTGATTGTGTCACACAAACTTACAGATTTAAATTGCATGGGTGGCTAATGTAGAAAGAGATTACCATGCTTTTCGTAGAAAGAGATTACCATGCTTTTCCTCTACGTATTAGCTTAAGCAAGTCACTGATCCTAAATCTCAGTATTTTTTACAAAATGGAAGTGACAATATCTGCCCTTCTGAACTTTCAAAGTGGTTATGAGGAAAAAATAGAATTATATTGATAAAACTACTTTGTGTAAAACCAGAGTTGTGGTTTTATTACAGTCACACACCACTTAACAATGGGAATACAATGGTGGTACATTCTGAGATATGTATCATTAGGTGTTTTTGTCCTTGTGGGAACAATAGAGTGCACTTACCCAAACCTAAGTGTTATAACCCACTGCACACCTCAGCTATATGGTATAGCCCATTGCTACTAGGCTCCAAGCCTGTATGGCATGTGACTGCACAAATAGTATACAGCATGTTACTCTAAAATAGATTAAATCAAGCACAAGAGAAATGTTGGAATCCAGGGACATGGTAAACACAAAATGCACGAGGATGCTGCCAGTGTAACATGATGCACTGTTTTACAGCTAACTATTTTTTATAACTATAAAGATTACACTCTTAAGTAATGATAAAAAGTATGGTATAGTAACTACACAACCCAGTAACATAGTCATTTATTATCTTTATCAAGTAGTATGTACTGTACATAATTGTCTATGCTGTACTTTTATACAACTGGCAGTGCAGTAGGTTTATTTACACCAACATCACCACAAACATGTACTTTGTGGCTACAAAGTCTCTGGGTGACTCAAGTTTTTCAGCTTTAGTGTAATCTTATGGGACCACCACCATCGCATGTGCTCCTGCACTGACTGGAGTGTCATCAGGTGGGCATGACTATCCAGAAGTGCCTTTTAGACCTTGTGGTACTTTGCATCTATCGACCACTAGGCAACCCAACTATGGTGAGTATTGAAGATGGCCTTCTTTGCCTTTCCATTACAATTACTTATAATTTTGGACCCAAAACAGGTAGGACCAAAAGTTACACTACTCAGGAATTCTAGAACCTTATCAGTTGTTTATTCAACAAGTGTTTTATTAAATGTTTCTCTAGGCCAGGCACGGCAATAGACCTTGCAGATGCTGAGACAAATAATTCAGAGTCCCTGCCTATTAAAAAAAAAAAAAAAACTTGGAATATAGCCAGAAAAATAAAACCCACAAACAAGTACAGGGGATAAAATTTTATAGTTGCTCTATAGACATATGTATGGAGAAGAAATTGCACAAAGGAGGGAGTGGTGGAGTCTAGCTGTGGGCAGGGAGTGTGACAAACTTGGCTGATTACCTAACAATCATACTTTCCTCTTCTCCCACATCACCTCTCACTAAATACACTTGGAAGAAAAGAAAAAATCTCTCACTCTCCCTAGCTACTAAGCATGCATGTAACACAGGTGTGTTCAATGAAACATGTGTAAATTTCCTGGGTAATTTCTAGGAAAGTTTTTCGTACTTAAGAAAAGGACTAATGACAGATTGCATTTTGCAAAGGTGGCCATAACACTATCTCCCACCTCTTCTTACAATGTGATCTTAAGCCTCCCCTTAAAAATGGGGTCCATGTCCACTCTCCCTTGATCCTGGAGTGAGTCCCATGATTGTCTTAGCCAACAGAGTACGGTGGAAGTGATACTGTGATATCTGATGGCCAGACTATAAAATTGCCATGCATTTCAACTTTGTTTTTTGGGATACTTGCTTCTTAAAGCTAGCCGCCATGCTGTGAGGAAGCCCAAATAGCTTATGTCAAGAGACGACCTGGAGAGAAAAGGTCTAGATGTTCTGGATGACAACACAGAGGAGGTCCCAGTCAACAGTAAGCACTGACCACAAGACATGGAAGTGAGGACCTACTTCAGGCCCCACTGATGAATCATGCCCAGCTATCGAGTCTTCCTAGCTGAGACTCCCAAACACTGTGGAGCAGAGACAACCTTTTCCCACTGTACTCTATATAAATGGCCATGCCACAGAATCTCTGAGCAAAATAAAATGGTTGTTTTTATGCTAGTTAGCTTTGGGGTAATTTAGTTTACACTTGGGGTGTGGATATGGAGTTTTCCCTTCTTTCAGCCTTGATTCTAGCAGCTGAGCAGAGTGGAAGTGGGGAAATCTTAAGACCATGTGGTGAACGCATGATGTTGGCCTTGACATTGTTGATCTGCTGAGCCAACACCCACAACTGTCCATCCATTTTCTGACCTTTTAGAATGTGAGAAAAACAAATAGCGCTTGTTTGTTTAGGTCACTATATGCCAGATTATCTGTTACTTACAGTTAGAAGCACCCTTAACTCATGTAATTGATCCCTACTGGTAAGATCTGGTAGATTTGTTGCAAATAAAATTTTATTTTAAAATGTCAAAGACTAATCAGAATAAAATCAGAGATAGCAATTTTAGCTTAGCCTTCTGAGAAGTCTGACTGTGAAGAAAATGATATTTTTATTACCAATGGACTTTTGTCTTATGGGCATTATATTACTCTGATTTTTAAGAACATGGCACATATTGTCATGTAGATATGTCCTCAAACGGCCATCAAGACAGCAGTTTTTTCCATCCTGGAAATATTCTAGCCTCATGGAGTCCAGGACCAGATGATTATAAATCTAGTTAGACTCCTGAAAGCTTCTTATTAAAACTCTGCCACTCAAGCCCATGCATCCTCTTTGCTCAGTACCTGCAGCACTATGGTTAAATGGCTGATATTCCTGTGAATCAATTCCTCAAGAATTATACCATGTATCACTCAGATAATGGGGCAGCTTAGTGGCCCACTGCTGACTAATACCTTCCATATGACCAGCTGAAATATTCCTTCCATAGTTATTATAAATTCTCTCATCCATCCTTTTCATTCACCCCAGAACTACAACCGTGCTTACAGCATAAGCTCCAGGTCAATATCTGGGACACATTTAATGGAGCAAAGCATTGATATGAAGTTTCTGAAAAGGTGCAGCTGATTAAAAAGGATCTTCTATATATATGAAATAACCTTGGTTGTCATACTCTTTATATATCATTTCTCCAGCTGTTCAGAAAACCTCAGGATGTCTCTCAAAGACACAGATAGGTGAAAATAATCAAGGGAGTGATTTCATCAACTCTCCCTAATGTGGACAAACAAAACACCATCCTCTTTTTCCTTTCTGTGTCAAGATTACCAGAACCTCCATAGACCCTCCTTGAGGTGGGGCAAAGGGAACAAAAGAATGTTCTGCAAAGCTGTCATTTTCAAGCCATCAGGTTTGTGCCGTAACTATAGATCAGGGATCCCTCAGCCAGAGTTCATTCCTTTTCTAGATATAGGCCTGGTGATGAGCAGGTCTCCAGGCAGCTAGGCTGAGTTTCAATTCTACCAACAATAAAAACTAGGAATGGAAACAATGCCTGGGCCACCCATGGTGAGTGTGACTTTAGAGAGAGATGGATGCCCTGGATGTCCATGGGATGACTATGGTCCCATCTACCCTAGAAATAAAGCAGCAGACTATAACCAAGCTCTCTCATCCTCTCACAGTGCTGAGGAAAAAGGCTAGCATGAATTTGTGCCTCTACTTTTGTTAGCTGGGTTCAGCAACTATTCATAGAATAAATACTAGTATTTTTTTTTTTTTAATTACAAATGGAGAAATACAAGCAGAAAATCAAAAAGTGGGTAATGGAATTTTTACCCACTCAAAGAAAAAGCCAGTAAACATCCTGGGTATTTGATATATTTCATCAGGATCCATGTCTGTGTCCATGATTGAGAGACTGAAAGGTTCAAGGCCTGCCTATTGCAGCAGCCTGAAATAATTTCAACCCAAATATCTTCAAGAGGCATATGGTTCACAGGCATACTTTCTTAAAAACCCCTTTTCATCTCCCACCCACTGTCCCACACACAACAGCTCACCTTTCACTTTGCAAACCCTTCAGAAAATATTCCTCTAGCCCTAGCCAATGTGCCTCCCTTCCTTCTCCCCCTTTTTCTTTCTTCTCATTTCTCATCAGAACAACCCAAAGGCAGTTCATCTGACAAGGCCGCCCTTCCACAGAGAATGAGGGAAAGAAAGAAGCCCATTGGGCAGAGCTAGAACTCTCCCTTGCAGGTGGAGAGAGGGGAAAGCTGTGATCACATACACTAGCAATCATTTTCTTGCCTTATATGCTCGTTTTTTAAATGAATGCTTTTCTACATCAATAAACATTCTTCTACATAATGATTTTAATGGATTCATATTATTTCATTGTATAGATGAATTATAATTTCTTTAACCAAACCACTAGTTTATTTGCAACATTCACATTAGAATAAATCTCATTTTCACCTAATTTTTTGCACCTAAGCTCAATTATTGACTTAGGATAAATATCCAAAGGTAGGAGTTCTGGTGCATTAGTTAGGATATCTTTGACCAAATGTATGACATGCAGTGGCTTAAATAACATGGAAACGGTATAGATATGGGTCTTGTCCCAAAAGGATTGGCTGAACAAACTGTTTTAGATATACTGACATTGGCTCAATACTTTCGGGACAGACCTTGTACGCCAGCGCTGGTATGGTGATTCTGTTCCATGATATAAAAGACCCAGTTTCTTTCTATTCTGTGGCTCCACCATCCCTAGATACTGCTCTTGTTCATGGGACCAAAAAGCACATCTATCTTCCAGACAGCAAGACAAAGAAAATGGGAAAGAAAATATCACATACCTGCCCTTTTAGGGCTCAACCCTGAAGTTACACACATAACTTCTGCTTTCATCCTATTGGCCAGCACTTATCCATGTGACCATTCCTAGCTGCAGGGGCAGCTGGGAATATAAACTTTATTCTGAGCAGCTGTGCTAAAAATTCTAATACCATGGGAGAAGCAGTTAACGTGTATACATATGTTTTATGGTTATTGATATATACCACCTTGTTGGTCTGCAGAAAAATTGTAGAAATTTATACTTCCATCACCCTGTCAATGCAAAACATTTAAAAATAGCTTGCTGAATGGCTCAGTTGGTTGGGGCATCGTCCCATATGCCAAAGCATTGTGGGTTCAATTCCTGGTCTGGGCACATACCTAGGGTGCAGGTTTGATCCCTGGCATGAGGTTTGATCCCTGGCATGGGTGTGTATGGGAAACAACCTACCCATGCTTCTCTCTCTCCTTCTCTCTCTCCTTCTCTTCTCTCTCTCTCTTCTCTCTCTCTCTTTCTCTCTCTCTCTCTCTACCTCCCTCCCTCCCCCCCTTCCTCTCTTAAGTCAGTGAATATATCCTCAGGTGATTATTACAAAATATCTATTTTGAGGAATTAATAACTGAAGAAAAAGATCATTATGCTATTTTGCATTGGCTTAATCTGTTGTAAAGCTTGCACCAATTTTTTTCTGTTGAAATACATCTCAGAAGTGGCTTCAGCAATTAATTCTAAATGCAGAGTTAAGTGGGAAGCCCAGATTTCAATATCATAGACTCTCAGTAGGGGCATGCCAGCTTGTCCACCACCTTCCAGGGCTGTTTTGTTAAAGACAGTTCTAGAGAGGCATTTGCAACCTTGATGCTCGGCATATTCACCAGTTTGGCCCAAATAAACACTTTTAAGTGATTTTTTTTTTTTTTTAAAGACAACTCTAATCTTGGTTCTCAGGGTGGTTTGAAACAAGACAATTCTAATATTGGTTCTCAGGAAGATCCCTTTTCTTTCACCAGGTATGAACCTACCATTGCCAAAGTAGGTCTTCCCTTGGGTTCTACTATTTCAAAGACTGTTAAGGCATGGTGAGGCAGCCCCTTTGAGGCTAAGAAGAAATTACTCAGAACAGAAAGGACTGCTTATTCTGGGAATTCCAGCAACACAAAGTTCAATGTTACCTTTTTTCATTTAATGTTGCAGTTCACTAGGACGACCAGTTCTAACTCAAACTAAGCCTTATACAGGACCACAAAATGTCTTGCCAGGTCTGGAAGATGTCCAGTGTATCTGTCAGGAAAGTCTAGGTTATGCTGAGGTAACAAACACTCCCAAATTTTAGTGACTTAAAACAACAATTTTTTTCATCTTTACATCATTGTCTGTCTTGGTTCAGGGTAGCGGGCTCTTCTACTATGTTTCCTGGAGGAAGAGAACCTTAAATACTGGGGAATAGCACTAATGACTAAAGTTGGGGTAGGATGACAGCTGGGGGCAGAGAGGTTAGGGGGTAGAAGGATTTAGCAAAGAAGGAAAAAGAACTTTTGGACATGGACAGCAGTGTGATGATTGCTGCAGGGAAGGTGTATAAGGGGACTACATGGTAATGAAAAAATACAAAGAAGATTAAATTTAAAAACTAAAGTGGGGGTAGGGGAGAGGACTTCAGATTTCAGCAGTCTCCAGAGTCATATCTTAGATAGTTTCTTAAAGGGTCTAGGCATGTTTTCTGTGGACCTTATAAGCCTGCAGACTCCTTAAAGACAAACTCGTGTCTTATGTACATTGGATCCCCAGCACCTGGCATATCTCTTGCCATATGGAAGTTGCTCAGCAAATATTTATTAAATGAGGAATGAGAGAGGGAATACCACCCCTGCAATAGCTATCATGTAACAAGTACTGTAGCTCAGTTCCTACCCAGGAGCATGACAGTGCCTTTCCCTTCCCCCACGGGCATGCATCTCCTAACCTCTAAGGGTTCCCATGAGATTGCAACCAGGGAAGTAGTGAGCAGCAGCAGCTCATCCCATGCTAACCCCTGAACCCATCTCCAATTCCCCTTTCCTTTGACTTCTCAGCCAGAGTAGCCCCACCTCAGCTCATTTCTGTCCTATAACATCTCTAGAGAGCCAAAGCAGGTCCTCTCCTATTGCTTCTTCTATCCTAAGCCCTTCCTTTTTTCACTGTTGCCAGCTTTAATAAATGTACTTTCAAAATAATAGTGATGATGATGATGATCATAATCATGATCATGATGATGATGAAAAGTACTATTGACTGGAGCACATAGGACCAAAATGCTAGGAAGGGTGGCTACTTGCTTGGGGCACTCCAGAAAAAACAAATTCATACAATATATCTAGGAGGTATAAGTAAAATAGTGGGTGGCTTGCTAGAATGCAAGGAAATAGGCCCACTATTCTCATTATCACACACCCAAACTGACACAACTTTGACTCCCACACATACCAGTGTATCTGAATTTGCATATGTACCAGCTTCAGTTCCAATGATCGAGTAACACAATGTGTACTATAAGCGTGCAGACACATACACCCAGCACTTGCTGACTATACATGTCTTATTTATTCTTCAAAGAAGCTTGGTAATAATCACCACCACCTTGACAAAAAGCAAAAATAAGAACACTGAAAATGTTCCATGATTTAACTCTTTCTAGGCAAAAAAGGCAAAATAAATCCATTCTTATGTTTTATTTTGTTAATATTTTAAACTGAACAAATAATGCGTGTTGTGTCAGTAAGGATATTTTGTTGCAGAACCCCATATCTATTTAGGCTAACTTAAACCAAAGGCAAAACAAATAGAAGAGACTGGACAACCCTAAAAATCGAAGTAACTACTAAAACTTTAAGAAAGATGGGAACCAAGGTAAGTCCTGGGGGTCTATTTTAACAATGTCAACAGAAGATCTGGTTCCCAAAACTATCCATTCCTATAAGTCTATATCAAACTTCAAGTTCAAAGAGTAATTGACTGGTCAAATTCTGATCCTATCTATCCATTTTCACATTGGGTGGGATGAGGAGAGGGAAATGAAAAGCAAGAAGACATGCAGAACACCCAGAATTACATGATCGAATGCAGGGCAGTTGCTCAAAGGAATGGACTCTGATTAGAACAAAAGTAATAGATGATTATGACATGTATAATTTTTAAAATAAAAAATAAGTAGACAGAAGAAAATAAATTACCTATATTCCCACCACAGTTCATATTTGTGGTAGGTAGCCTTCCAGACATTTCTCTAGTCACATATATTTTTACCTTGCAAAAATTGAGTCATAGTGTATATATCTTGCATTGTAATTTGCTACTTTTTACTTAAAGCACCTTTTGAAAATTTTATATAAATAGCAACAGGATTGAAATATAATTTTTATCTTTTTCCTTCTTATTGAATTTATTGAGGTGACACTGGTTAACAATTATGTAGTTTTCAAATGAAAGATAAATACAATTTTTTATTCAAGGTAGGGAGACTTGAATTATAATCAAAGACAGTGACAAGTAGGCTAATTAATCAGTATTAGAATAAGAATTTTAGAGTCATGATTCCTAGACCTAGAGTTCTACCCATGAACAACTACTACTGTGTATCTGAATTTCCCCCACCCTATATTCATCTACCTACATACATACCTACTGATCATCTACCTAGCTACCTACTTTACCAGTCATGATGGGCTAGTAACAAACAACCCTGAAATTTCCCTGGCTGAATAAGTGCATTTCTCACACGTGCAGTATAGATTGGAGAGACTTTCTCATTTAGGCACATGGGAACCAGGGACACCAAAGCTCCACTTCAACCCAGGTGGGGCACAGAATATGACAAAGCACACCCTGGTCCTCAAAGCTTCAGCCCAGAAGTGGTATCTCTTTTTATTTCCACTCATAGTTCATTGACCAAAGCAAGTCTCATGGCCAAGCTACTCCACCCAGAACAGCAATCGTTCCATGTGGCCCTACCATATCCACAGAAAAGTTACATTATCTGTGAGTGGTATGCGGCAAAGATGACATTTGCTCTGTTTGAGTTTACAAACAATTTAGTAGTAGAAATTGGGTTGGAATAGAGAATAAAATCTTTCTCAATTTTCAAATCCTCTAAGAGGATCAAATGATTTAACCATACTAGTCAGAGTTTGCATCATAAACCATTTCCATTTGTATCTCAAACTATATTTTGCCCCTCCCCCAAATCCTCTGTGCATATAATGTCACACAAACCAGAGAGTAAGCTGGTGTTGGTAACTCACACAGAAGATGATTTTGCGCTATCCTAAAAGACCCAGTGTTATCTATTCTACATGATCTTAAAAGAAAATATGAATAGTTTTAATTATTTAAAAAGTTTTTTAATTATCCCGAGGAATTGAATTAATATTAGAGCACAATCATGAGTGAGTCTGACCAGGAAACTACTATGAAGATAAGACCAATACTAATATGTAGCTTTGGATATAATAATATGTATCTGTAGCCACTATACATGCATCTAAGGTGTTACAATCTGTTGACAGGTCCTGAGAGGTTGTAACCTTGGGGAAGAGAAAAATGGAACAGGTCATCATCATAGGGCACCTAAGCCAAAAAAACAAGTTGGGTACCACTGGAACCAAAGTGTATGATCACATGTCTTAAGTAGAACCTGAGATAGAGGCAAAGATAGCCAATTCATAGTGGAAGCTAAAGATTTCCAGGAATGAACTCTGCTGAGACTAGACACAAATGCTTATTTATAACCAACCTCATGAATTCACTGGTAAATGTGCATGTAGCATGGGAAGAGAGAATGCGGACAAATGGTGGGACTTCAGAAACAACAGATTGCAGCCCTCAAAAAGGGGAGCTGGGCCAGTAGAAGATACAGCAAGAGCATCCCGTGGTCTAGGAAAAGGCACTTCTGCATGTGGGGTAGTGGAGAAGGATTATTTGCTGGGAGATGGAGAATTACTAAAGAATGAACATTCACTGCAGAGGGCTAAGGCGCTGGGGTTCAGCTTCCTGATCCTGCCTTCTATTCACTGTTGAAATAGGAAGGGTGAAAACGTCCTGTGTCAAGCACTCACTTTTTGCCAGATCTCACCTTCTCCAAGAGGAGGGGAGGAAATCTCCCAATCCTTAAACTAGAGGGACAGGCTGAGGGAAGAAGTATGGACGAGGCCAAACTGGATTTGGAAGATATTGTCAATTCTGCTATTGTTCAGTTAGTTTATCTCTCATTTGAAGTCAGGGGTTTTGGAATTCTAAGTGAAAGTTTTAATCAAATCAGTAAGTATATATTCAATTCAATATAACAAGCAAAATAGTTAAAAACCATTATTATTTTTCAAATGCCTCAAATATAGTGGAATTTTTAAAACACTTTTTCTAATTACAAAACTAGAACATGCAAATTTTGGGAATTATTGGAAAAGCAGAGTATAAAGGAAAAAAATTTACCAATAAACTCACTGCCTGGAGCTGGCTACTGTTAATATTTGATATATTGCCTTCTTTGTCTGTAAAATTTTTAACAAATTATATATTTTTAAATATTTAGATTATATGTTATATACAATATGAGTTCTTCGTTTATCTTTTTAAATCAAAATATAAATATTTGCCTACATATTAAAAAACTCTATCACTATTTTAATGGCTTTATACCATCTTAGTGGTTCACCAACATTTATTTATTTTCCTATTGTTAGTCATTAAACTAATTTCTAATATTTCATTATTATAACTTATACTGAATTGTATATACTATATGTGTATATTTGAACATAACAGTTTGTCTACATTTTTCATTATTTCGTTAAAATAAATTCCTAAAAGTGACATCATGGGGTCATGACTGAAGCATCATTGTCCTATGTACAATGCTTCTTGTACCTTGTATATTCTTCAATAAATATCTCTATCTGTTGATATTTATTGACAGTTTTAAAACATGACCTCAAAATTCTTTGACTCCCCTCCAATGGAGATCTGGAGTCTATTTTTTCTCTCCTTGCATGTGGACAGGTTTGTGACAACTTCAACCAGTAGAGTACGAAGAAGTGATGCTATGTGATTTCCTAACTTTGGTGGCTTGGAGCATTCACACTTGAGCCACCTTATAAATAACCTGACTACCCCAAGGCCACTATGCTGCAAGGAAGCCAATCTTCACAGAGACCAAATAAGGTACTCCAGGGGACAGTCCTAGTCTTTGCACCACATCAGTCCAGGCACCGGCCTTGTGAATGAACAAACCTTCAGAAGACCCCAGCCCCCAGGCACCGAGTTGCACCCGGCCTTCACATCTTACCAACTGAGGCCCCACATGGCTTTGAACAAATAAGCCATCTCTTCTGAATTCCTGATTCAGAGGATATATGCACTTTATAAAATGGAGTTTTAAGCCAAATGTCTGGGGAATTTTCATGAAGCAATGGTAAATAGAAACAAACATTGTTAAGGCTCTTGATTATGTCAAGTTGTTTTCCGGGCAGATTGTAACAATTTGGCCTCCCATTTAGAGCCTATGAGAGCTCCCATCTCATTGCACTTCACCCACACTGACACATTTCAGAGTTCATCTCTTGTTTAATTTTAAAACATTTTAATATGGAAAATGTATACTCACAAATTTGTGATAATAATATATGAGTTCTGTCTGGAAAAAATCCAGCCATTGTTAATACAGTAAGAACGGTTTGTGCGACATCCATGTAACCAAGGAGAGTGGACTGGAACGTGCATGTGTGAACAACGACAACTTCATTGTACTAGTCAGTGGGGGTGGTAGACGTCTTTGAGTGAGCAGTGGCCATCGTGTTCAAAATGACCAAGCAAGTAGAGCAATGAATCTGCATCAAATCTTTCATTAAGCTTAAACATTCTTCCACAGAAACTATTCCATTGATTCAGAAGGCTTTTGAGGACAATGCAATGAGTTCAGTGCAAATAAAAATGTGGCACAAATGCTTCAAAGATGGTTAAGAATCTATTGAAAGTGATCCACCTTCTGGAAGGCCTGCAACAAGCAGAACACCTGAGAATGTTGAATGTGTATGGGCTACAATCAACAAAGACTGACAACTGACAGTGGGAGAACTAGAAGCTGATCTGGGGATTCTAAAAACTATTGTGTCAGAGATTTTGATGCAGGATCTTGGCATGAAACATGTTGTGGAAAAATTGGCTCTGCAGCTTCTGCTACCAGAGCAGAAGGAACATCATGCTGCAGTTGCTAATGACTTGATTCAAACCACTACCAATGAACCCAAAATGGGTCCCAACTTACCTACTTTAAAGAGGACTGAGGCATCATTGTCTTGCATACCTTGCATACCTTCTCGTACCTTGTATATTCTTCAGTAAATATCTCTATTTGTCATATGTTGCAGCTGGATACTTTCTGGACAGACCACATATGAACTAAGGCCCATGTACACATCACTCAGCTTTAACAAAATTCCAGCTTTTTTCTATCTCTTTCCCCTTCTGCTCCTATCTTCTCTTTTCTGTCATCGGAGCTTTTTATTTCTCTGTTACTCTTCTTAAATAAAAGTATGTTTGCTCATCTTGGTCAATGAAGACCAGGACTTGCCAGAAGTAGCTAAGTTAAACAATAAACACCAACAGGGCATGAAAATAAAAACAGTCGTCCCTGGCCAGGTAGGTCAGTGGGTTAGAACATTGTCTCAATACATCAGGGTTGCAGGTTTGATCCCCCATCAGAGTACATACAAGAATCAACCAATGAATGCATAAATAAGTAAAATGACAATTTGATATTTCTCTATCTCTCTTTAAATCAATCAATAAGCTCTGGCTGGTGGCACAGTGGATAGGCGCAGGCCTGCAAACCCAAAGGTCACTGGTTTGATTCCCAGCCAGGACACATAACCAGGTTGCAAGCCAGGTCTCCAGTGAGGTCCACAGCTGGAGGCAGGTGAAAGGCAACCATACAAGTAGTTAAAGAATATTTTAAACATATTATAAATGTATAATAATAATGCATTTAAACTTCATAGGAACTCTAAAAGGTAGGTAAAAATAGTTATTATCATCCCATTTTACAGATAAGGAAATAGAAGCACAAGAAACTAGGGAACTTGTTCAAGTTTGCCTAGTTAGCTAGTACGTGGTAGACAAAAATTGACACCAAGTCTGGCTCGAAAGCCCAGGCTTAATAATTGCTTTGCAACATGACTGCTCTTGAGGGAAACTGACTTCTGGGGAAATTTAGAGGATCTGGTCCATCATTACCCTCCAGTTATCAGGGAGATATTTGAACGTTGGAGATGATATATGGAGCTGTTTTACCAGATGGCTCAAGTAGGAGTGAGTATTTCTGGTTTATGTGTGGAGCCTTGTAAAGAAAAAGTCAAGTCAGAAAAGAGGAAAATCTGTTATAGCCTAATAAGGCCACACTAATCAGACTAAACTAGATATGGTGTAGGGTTGTGCTCATATTAAAAGTGGCAGGGTAATCCAACATCTGGATTACTATGGAGGAATGGAGCTTCTTGATAGCTAATTCCTAAGGAGATGATGGGTAAAAAAGCAAAACAGGTCCTATAAAAATTCACCAACAGCAATCAGATGAGGAAAGGTCACCCTGTACAACATAAGCCTCAAAAAGCTAGTCCAAGAAAGAAGGACACAAGATCTGGGAGCCAAGCAGAGCAGCATCTTGGTAGGGCAGCCAGCCCCAACTTGTCCTCTCAGATGTCATAAAATTCTAAGCATTCCCGTCAACTCTAAAATCTGCAAAGAGCCCATCTATGAGGTTATCCTTATCTTTTGTTTCCTAATTGCAGTGAATGCAAATGGCTGCCGAGGCAAAACGGGGTGAGACAGTCAACTGGAAAAACGTGACTGGGAGAGCGACAAGGCTACCCTCCCAGCGTGAGGAGGGACCCAAAGCCTGTGGAAATGGAATGCACCAGCTGGAATTAATTCTTAGAGAGAACTAAGCACCGAGCTTCGGGTTTCTAATGTAGAGCATACACAACCTCAGCTCAACCCCCCTACCATACAGGGTGCAAAACAAACAAACAAACAAACAAAATCCAGGAGACATCAATCCCGTCAATTATACCACTTTGGGGGAAACAAACTGGTCTTAGGTAAAGTGGGAAGGCAGTCACGAAGTCACCCACACTCCCTCAGAGCAAACAGGGGGTTTGACGGACCTGCTCCAACTTGAGCAAGATGAAAGAATCAGCCCTGGCAAGCAGGGCAGCGGGCTGGAGTGGGGGTGGAAGGAACAGACTAGAACACACACCGAATGCCTGCATGACAGTTTAACTTCAGGGAAGAAAAGAACTGCCCTTACCAGACTTTCAAGGACCAGGCAGCACCATTAGGTGATTAGGACCTTCAGGAGAGAAAACTACCATAAAGAGAAGGGAGTAAAGAGAAGAGGGCCAGCTGGAGTATTTGCACCTGAGACTTTCTCTTCAGACCCAGCCTGGGAGGTCTGATAGCAGATTCCTTTTTTTTTTTTTTTTTTTTTTAAGATTTTATTTATTATTTTTAGAGAGAGGGGAAGGAAGAGAGGCAGAGAGGGAGAGAAACATCAATGTATGGTTGCCTTTCACCTGCCTCCAGCTACAGAGCTGGCTGGAGACCTGGCTTGCAACCTGATTATGTGCCCTGGCTGGGAATCGAACCAGCAACCTTTGGGTTTGCAG
>PVIW01016409.1:0-16762 GCA_004026585.1 Noctilio leporinus | reverse complement strand
TTGGGGGACCAGGGGTGAGTGAGAGCAGCAGGGAAGGGGACAGATGAGGTTCATCCTGGAGGATCCAGGGCAGCTGGTGGTGAGTGAGTGAGAGACGGGGTGGGAGGAGCAGGGTTGGCGGCTCTCCCTTGGGCTCTGTGGGTGGAGATGAGGAGGTTTGGGGTGGTTGGGGCTTAGTTCTAGCCCTCAGCCCTGGATTGTGGGGTGCAGTGCCTGTTGGAGAGGAGGGGTCTTATAGGCCAAGCATGACTTCCCCCTTCACCCTGAGAGAGGCACTGTGCTCACACTGGATCTCAGTGTGGCAACTGCTGTTGGAGGTGTGACTTCTGGGGCATGAGGTGTGACCCTGCCCCAGATCCCTCTTCTGGACTCCTGAGGGGACGAAAGGCCAGGGGAGCTGTGGTCCTCTTCCCAGTAGTCCCAGTGTGCATGTCCACATGGGGAAGGTGTAGGCACTGAGGTATTGTTCCCAAATAAGAGATTTCAAAACCTGAGTTACGAAACAGAAAGAGAGTAGGAGTAATGTGTCTAGTTTTGGGTTTTCCCAGGTGTTGCATCAAAGGGCAGAGGAAGGGTGCTGGAGGGGATGGGACCCCCAGAGATGGCCGGGGACCCTGAGCAACCCCCTTCTACAAGTGAAGGACATTTGCAAGATGATGTAGAGATGTTTCTATCACTTTGACACCTTATAATATTAGGGAATTACAGTTGTTTCCTTCTACATAATATCATTATTTGAAGAGAAATGTTATATATTTAAGAGATAAATACTGAAATATTTCAGAGTGAGGTTCATGATATTGGCTGATTTTCAAATATTTTAGCAAAAATTATAGAAATAAATAAAAATATGACAAAATATTAAGATGATGGAATCTAGGGTGACAACTGTGTTATTCTTTCAAACTTCAGGTATCTTTGAAATTTTTCCCAATGACTTGGAGAAGCTATTAGAATGATAATGCATATTTACACAGATATGTCACAATTTAACATTAAATGAAAATGAGGCTTTACGCATATGTGTGTGTGAGAATGGGTGTTGGAGTGCGTGTGTCACTGCGGGTGCCGTGTCTCGGCTGGTGCGCAGCAGGGTGTGTGGCATCCCAAGCCTTCACTCACTCACCCACTCAACAGATGTTTTAAAATCAACAACCAGGCACTGTCAGGGCAGTGGATACAGGGCTGTGGAAGTCAAATCCCTGTCCTTGTCCTGATAGAGCTTCTACTCTCAAGGAGGGATAGGCAGTATAGGATGAAATAAATAGGTGTGAAAAGGTGTGTAAGTGCACTGGGTGTGAACAAAAGCAAAGCAGGGTGGGAGGGGTCCGAGGGAGGCTGGAGGTGCCCTGGGTCCTGCAGGTGAGCCCCTCAGCAACGGGAAGACACTTGGGGAGACTGTCAGGGAGGGTGGTGCCGCCTGGGTGACAGGTTTTCAGGCTCCAGAGCAGCTTTGGGCCTTGAGGTGTGAACAGCCTGGGCCCTGTGCTGGAGGAGCCCAGGGAGGACCTAGATTCGGGCCCCACACGTGGCCTCGCTGTGTCATCTGCACTGAGCCGGAAGGGGTCTTGCAAGTGGGAGGGATTTTAATACAACAGATTGTGTACAGCTCACTCCAGCCAGTCCGAGCAGATGTTCATTTATGTTCCAAACGGTTGATGTGAAGCCTGTTTTCATTCCCTTCACCATTGGTTTTGTGTGTGTTTCCCTTTGTTTCACTTGGCCTAGCCTTCATTTTTTTCTCTCATGTGTTTTCTGTACTCAAGCATATGTGTCAAGCCTGAGAGCATCTTTATTAACAGCATTTTGAACTGTGTGTCTTGCATTCTGGCATCTGTCAAGCTGGCTATTTCTTTATCACTTAGTTCAGCTACTGGGACCTGATTTGTTCCCTTTATGAGCCATATTTCTCTGCTTCCTCATCTTGACCTTCTCCTGTGTTTGCCTCTGTGTGTTAGGTAGAGGTGTGGCATCTGGTGAGCTGTAAGGGGCGGAGCCTCAGGATTCATCAGTGTGGGGAGACCAGTTTCCCCAAGCTGTGACTGTGACGCTGTATGTGGGGGAGGGGCCTGAGAGGAACAATGCCACTTGCTCAACACTGGTCCCTGTTGTGACTGATTTTCCCCAGCCGACCCCTGCTGCCCTCCTGCCACAGCAGCTGCACTGCCCACCCATGGGTGCAATTCCCACACCAAACTGCTGCCTCTGAGTCCCAGCTCCACCTCTTGCAACCCGTGTATATGAGCATTTCTCCCTTCTATCTTTCGTCTGTTGGGCTTCCGTGTAGTTCGATTTATGGCATTTCTGGCTGTCTCTAGTTTTGAGCTGGGTGTACCCACTTCTGGTTGGGGAGGGAGATGCACTGTGTCTATGTCTCCATCTTGAATTTCACTTTGTCTGCATGTCTTTCTGTCCTGGATCATCCAGGTCACCTGCATCTGTGTTCATCATCACACCCATGGCAGAGACTCACCTAAGTTGCACAGCATTTACATTTAATGAATCCTCTCAGCGGGGTTAATGGCTCTGTGTGCCTTTCCCACCTCTCTGTCCTTGTACTGGTCTTCCTTTCATCCTGAGTGTTGGTCACTAAGTAAAGTTGGATAAGTTCACTGTAGAGTTGAGTATAGTTAGAGAACGTGGTTGTTTTGAACACTAGATTTCAATTTTTCTGGGTAAGAATATTATTCCTTTTCTTTAAAAACAGGTTTTATTTATTATTTTAGAGAGAGGAAGGGAGGGAGGAAGAAAGGGAGAGAAGCCTCAATGTCTGGTTGCCTTTCACGTGCCTCCAGGGCACATGGCTAGAGACCTGGCTGGAACCTGGTTTTGTGCCCTGACTGGGAATTGAACCAGGGACCTTTGAGATTGCAGGCCAGCACCAATCCATTGAACCACAACAGCCAGGGCTTAATAGCATTATTTTCCTTTGACCAATGGTAAGTGTTTATGTGTCTTCTTGAGTATACATTTGTGTGTTCCACTGAGTACATCCCTATGTCCTGAAGGCGTGGGGCTGTCTGACCTTCCTTTCATACTAAGCTGAAGAAATGGGACTTGGTGGCCACACTGTGGAATCTCTGTTAAGACTGAATAGCCTGGGCTTTGGGACATAAACTGTTGACATTGTCTTATTCAGTTTGTCGATGAAACAACATATTGTTCTCTTTCCCCCTGAAGGTCAAGGTTGATCTCTGCTGTTCCAGGTGACCCAGGGTTGATGCTCATCTGGAAACTGCTTTTGCTCAGAGGAGAGGATGAGGGTGGGGGTGGGACATGGGAGGAGGGAAGACATTTCCTCTCGTTGGGCTGGTGGATGGTTCACAGACCCTAAGCTGCAGAGACTCTTGAGGACACTCTTAACAGCACAATGTCATCCTTGCCCAGCTGCCTACACGGAGTGGAGGAGCAGCACAAAAGGGGTGTCATCGACTCTGGGAGCAGCATTTTTAAGCTGTGCTCAGGCTCCCCTTCCTTTCTCCACAGGCCTCACCAAACGTGGGTGCCTGGTCCAGTGGCGCTGGGGGAAGGAGGAGCCATGTTCATGTTTAGTGCCTCAGAAGCAGCATCAGTCCCATTTGGAAGGTGGCCACACTGCACTGAGGGGACACCTGGGGAGTAGGGGGAGCAGAGATGCACACGTTGTGCAAGGGGGACATGACATGGTGTCAGGGCCACCATGGAGTTTTTTAGGAGCACTGGGGACACCGTTTGTAAAAGCTCCTTGAGCTGAATTCATCAGCCAGGGTGCCCACTGTGAGTGCAGGTCCAGCGGGTCTGGATGAACGTACACAGTCATGCACTGGCCACCCAACTGACATGTCCCATCTCCCTGAAAAGTCCTCTTGGCTGTCCCACCTTGATTGTGACCATCCTTGACCTGCTTTGTGTCACATAGATTCCTTTTGTTTCACAGTTGGGAAGTCATATCACATGAACTATTTTGTAAAGCTCTTTTCTTTAATCCTGTGTATGTGTTAAATAATTGCCCACGTTTTTGCAGGCATGAGATACTGACTCCCTTTCATTGCTGGGGAACGTGCTCTTGTGCGAACGTGGTGCAGTTACCCATCTCTGTAACTGCTGATGGTGCTGGGTCCTTCCCAGGTGTCAGCATTATGGGTAAACCTGCCCTGCTTCTCCATGTACGAGTCCCGCAGAGAAGTGCTTATATTTTTCCTGGTACCCTTAGGTCAGAGAGAAAGTACATATGAAATATTATGACATTGTCAAACTACTTTGCAAGGGGTTTCTACCATATTGAAATCCCGCCAGCCATGTACGGAATTCCAGTTGCTCTATGGCTTGGTCAGTACTTGAAATTGTTGACATTGTCAGCTTTCCTTTTAAATGTAGTTTCGTTATGTGAGTGGATAGACAGGAGTATTTAAAATGTTCCCTTCCCCAGAAACTCTCCACCTTTTCATGAGGCCAAGCAGGGCCTCAATGTCATGATAATTTCAAGATGAAGCACTGTTTTCCTATTTTGTAAACATGGAAGGATGGCATGTGTGATACATTGAATACACAAAACAATGCTTTTCTCCTACAAATGAACACAGCAGGAGCAATATGCCATGGAACAGAGACCTGACCGTTCATTCCTTTCCATGTCTCTTCTGTGTCACCCGGCACAGAGCTGGAAGGAGCAGAGACACAGTCATTGCTCTGACTCCCGGGTCCCTGGTCAGGGGCTTTGGTGCCAGAAGCAGACAAGGCTCCTCCCCTGGGGTCGTGGCTGTCACTCTAGACTTTCATCTGGAGATCTTTCCTAATCGCAGGGTCCGGAGGTGGGAAGTGTAGAAGTGCCAGGTGTATGACGGCAACACCCCGACTCAGTGACAACTTAATAGCTCAGAGAGAGATGTTGAATGGTTAGCCCTGTCGAAAAAGCATCCATTTCTTGCCAGTATTTTGAGAAGATTCTCAGAGCATTATTAAACATTGCAGAGTTCTTGGATGTATTATTAGTATTATTAATAGTGTTATTATTATTGGTAACATGGCACACAGGGTTCGTACCCAGTGAGGGTGGAGCTGGGACTGGCTGTGCTTTGTGAGGAAACCAGTGTTCTTTCCCTCCATAGCTCGTGCTCACCACCTCTGAATGCTGGGAGATGCTCCCAGGCCAGCAACAGCCCTGTCTGGGGCTCCCGCTGAGGGCCCAGGCAGGCAACCTGCATCACTGAAACCCAGCCTCATCCAGGGACCTGACACATGTAGTGGCAGCTCCCGTGACGGCTCGGAACCATGACCTGCATGTAGGAGAAGTGGTGGGACTCGGGACCTCTCAGACAGGGCACCCCATCCCTTCTTGGCTCTGGGGTTGAACTTCTCTGAGCCACGCTTTGTCATCAACAAGTCAGAGTTCAGTGTCCCTGGTTGCCATAGGGACACGCAAGTTGAATGTAACCATGAATCCACTGTAGTTTCTGGAGGGAGACCAAGTTCAAGTGCATCTTCACAGACACCGCGTGTGCACCTCTGCACCTGACTCCCATGACCTGCCACCCCCTGCATAGTGGAGCTCCCTAAGTGAGAGCGACGGGAGATTAAGAAAAACACAACACATAATATAACAACAATAAAATTGAAAAGAAAAAAAAAAAAGAAAAACACAACACACTTTAGAGAAAAGCGGGGGCCAGGTGGAGCATTCCCCTGAATGGAGAGACAATGACACTGAACTCAGTCTCCAAGTTTATTGTGTAGGTGTGGTAGATAAAGCTAAACAAGGTCTTGCAGATGGAAGGGAACACGGCAGACAAAGATTTTTTTATTCCCAGGCTATTTAAATGGTAAGTGTGTCTTCTGCACGGGTCACAGCCGCATTCAGCTGCAGCTTGCGGTCATCTGTTCCCTTCTCCACCCCGCTGGTTCAGCTGCGGCAGCCGCTGGCCTGCTCCCCTTCTCAGATGCGAGCACTTGACCTGTGACTCGGGGTGCTCTGTGCAGCTCCGTTCCTGGAACCGAGTCCTTAACCCCTCCTGGTGATGCCAAACTCTCTTCCTCTGTTGTTAGCAAATTTCTTGGTTGCCATGGGGGACCAAGGAGGACTCAGCAGCCATGTCTGCTGAGGTGTCAGCTGGGCAGCTCAGCATACTTCTGGGCATGTGGCACCATGTAGGTGCCCGTCCAGCCCCAGGGACACCGGCTCCAGACCCTCGTGTGTGGATGTTGTGAGTGCTGAGAGCCACACCCAACAGGAATTGCCCAACTAGGGGCTCCGACCTCTGGGATCCACAGATGTGAGTCTGGTGACAACCCCTTTCATCACCGTGAAAGGCATATATCCCTTCCTTTATGATAAACTACACAAACGTGTTTCCAGTTATGAATGTTTCCCCTTCTAGCAATCATTCTTAATGCACAGATACTTTCCTGTGACAGGGCTGCTTTCGTATGACCACGTGCTTCCAATGAGCCCGTGGACTTTTGGCAGCTGGGATACTTGCAGAGGGAATTTCTTCCCCTTAAAAGGAGCATTTTCATTATTCAAATTTGAGAAGTGCTCTGACCCACCTGGGATGGTTTGCTGCAGGGTGCAGAAATGACAAACAGAGGTGGACTCATTTCAGTGTATTGTTTTTATTGGGCAGGATGGTCCCATCTTTCCTTCCTGGAGCATCAATCATTGATTATAAATCTCCCCCGTGATGCCCTTGGGCATCCCTCCTTCAAGGGTGGCCATTCCTTTGTAAATTGTAAAGCACCCCATAAATATCGTGGCTGGCACCAGCGGTCAGTAATGGGGCAAATGAACCCCTATTGCACATATACGATCTCATCTCACTGTGCTGGGAAAAAGGCTTGAGTCATCAGGCAGGTGGTACAAAACTACCAGGTGACATTTTCTTTAAACTGGTTCAGCCAGACTCCAGTCTCCATCCCTGATGTCACAGGGCTGGAACCTGACTTCACCACAATGGGCCTCCTTCCAAGGTTGTGAAGGTCTTAGGTCTGTATGGTGCTCATCATCCTGAGTGGGCCCTTTGGACCTCACCCACCCCAGGTCACAGAGCTGCTCTGATCTGAGGGGTGCTGACCCCTGGCCTGGAAGCTCCTGGAACAGGTCTCTGCACCCAAAGCACTGGGACCTTCCCAGGGCCTTCACCTTGGGGCTGGGTGTACATTGTGGTCATCACACAGCCTTGGTGGTCAGGTCAGCCTTCTTCTCACTTGCTGGCTGAGTGGCATCCCTATAGCACCCTAGCTCTGCTCCCAGCCCTAGAGAGACGCTCCTTCTCCTCCCCCTTTCCCAGGTGCCGGCGCCCACTGGTCAGCAGGTTCAAGGGTGGTCAGACCAATGCCATGCCTTTCAGAGGGAGCCATTGACATGTTTGTTGAACAAGGTCATTCAAACCCTGGACCCTCACCCTCCCTGGTTGAATTTTTGGGATGAGTGAGCGATGAGTGATCAATGACTGAATGAATCCTGTCTACATTGTGAAACTTCCATAAAAACCCTGATAATGGGATTCAGAGAGCATGTGAATTAGTGAGCCCATCCCCATGCCCCACCTCCATGGTGACGAAGACTCTGGCTCTCAGGACCCTTGCCCACCTTGTCCCATGTTCCTTTTCACTGGCTGCTCACTTGTATCATTTATAATAAAATGTCACAGTAAGCACAGCGTTTTCCTGAGCTCTGTGAGTTGATTGGACAAATTAATGAACTTGGTGGGGTAAGGGGGACCGTGTCCTGCAAGATTCTCCCCGTTGCAGGTGAAGTGAGTCCACCAGTACATGATTTACCTGGGGAGGGAACCAGCCGGCAGATCTCTAGGGAGAAGAGCCCCGAATTCTTTCCCCCATGGGCTTTTATTGAGCTGTACACACGTAAGGACATACAGCACACATGTGTGGCTTATTCATCAATATCAATCAGTGCTAATTACAGAGAAGAGACACTATACAGATAATAATTCAAGCGCACAGAGAGTTGCTTCAAGTCAGGGTGTGCTAGATAAGATATTACCAAGTGGGCACAGAAATAGGGTGCATAAGTTTAACCTAAATATTTGGTGTGCATTCATTTAAAACTAGTCAAAGCAGGGCAAGGTTCAAAGGACATTATGCATTTTTTTTTTTTTAAGATTTTATTTCATTATTTTTAGAAAGAGGGGAAGGGAGAGAGGCAGAGAGGGAGAGAGACATCAATGTATGGTTGCGTTTCACCTGCCTCCAGCCACAGACCTGACTGGAGACCTGGTTTGCAACCTGGTTATGTGCTCTAGCTGGGGAATTGAACCTGCGACCTTTGGGTTCGCAGGCCGGCGCCTTAGCCACTGTGCTACCAGCCAGGGCACTATGCATTTCTTAAGGACTAATTCCACCCAGGGACTCCTTGGTGTTGGTGCAGAGCGTGCCAGCCTCCTGGTCTCCTGGTTTTCTGGTCAAGTCTTACAGGCCTGTCCCAGGCCTTGCTGGAGTGTAACAGAAAATTCAGCAGGGTGTAGGAGGTTTAGCCATAGATAGGGGA
This sequence comes from Noctilio leporinus, assembly GCA_004026585.1. Lineage (NCBI taxonomy): Eukaryota > Metazoa > Chordata > Mammalia > Chiroptera > Noctilionidae > Noctilio > Noctilio leporinus. Next base: position 8,280 of record PVIW01016409.1, on the reverse strand, counting down.
GCTAACTTAGGACAGGATATGATTTCCCGCGCCAGGTCCCCCTTCTTTGTTCTCCATTTGTGCTGCCTCCGACCCCTGGCTTCTTTATTTCCCTCCCCTGCTCCCTTTTTGTTTGTTCCCTGTTTGTCCCAGCCTCTGCCCACTCCCTAAAAGTATGTAAGGGGGAGGAGACCCATGCTCGGGGCCCAGTATTTGGAGACTGACTCCTCTGGGTCCGTGCACATAATAAACTGCTTATTCCCTCATCTCCGTGTTCTGCCTGAGTCTTTCCATAACATTTTGGTTCCCTGACCTGAAAACAACCCATGCAAGCAGGCTATTGCCTCCGGTGAAGCGGCCTCCGTCGATGTGCGGGACCAAGAAGCGGGGGAAAGCGCGTGCCCCAGCGATTCTGGGTTCCCAGGCCGCCCGTGGTCCCGCGCCAGCAGCCGAGAAGAACATGACTCTCACCCAGGCAGATGGGAGGTGAATCAGTAAGACCAAGCACAGCTGCTACAGGACTGGTGAGCACCCCGGGGACCTGTGCCCGAGAACCAGGCTCACCTTAACGGTGGAATAGGAGACTGATCACCTCCTGAACCCCCTCAAGGGTTGAGCGATAGGGTCAATCCTAGTGGAGGGCGGACTGTTATAACTTCTCACGCGTCTGTGTGTGAGTGTGAGAGTGATTGTTGGTGTCACGGGTCTCGGCCCACAGAGCCTGAGTGAGTCCTAACCTGCGGCCCCTTGGTCTGTCATGTGGCATAACGGCTGGATATAATCCGGATTATACTCGGGCAGCCTTGGCTAAGACAGACCCAAGTCCCTGGTGAGAGGAGAGGCCAGGCGGACTAACTGATTGTACCCTACCCTTTGTGAGTCTGCGCCGCAGTGGGAGGAAGTCACAATGGGTGGGGGTCCATCAACCATTCTAGGCTGCATGCTGAGCAACTTCAAGAGCTTCCAAGGTCAGGACCCTCGCCTGAATAGGGATCGGCTTGAAACCCTCTGCACCACCAAGGGGCCAGCCTTTGGGGAATTAGCTCAGGATCTGCCCTCCTGGCTGAGGAAATGCACAGGACAAGAGGCCAGGAAAACCAGTAAAGGGGAAGATCGACAGGTCAGGGCTAGAGACAGAGAGGGCAGAGGTGGCTGGAGGGCCAGGAATACAATGATCTTCGTAGCCCAGAACAAGAAAACATCACCAAACCCCGATCCACCAGGGAGATCCAGAAGACGAGCCCCCATTAGTCTGGCCCCCTCTATATGCGCTGGGCCCTGCGGCACGGCTATCGCCATAGAATGACAGCCCACCACCATCAGTTTCACCTCAGCCAACCCTTCCTCACCAGGGGCAGCCTGCCTGAGGGCCAGGCCCACACCCTTGCTGCCTCTTTGAGAAGCGGAGGGGCTGCCTCAGATTGGGCCCGATGGAAAGGAACATCCAGAGCGCTCCATCCTTTACTACCTTGGTAAAGGTAAAGTAAAGTAGCCTTTCGCTACTACTGACCTCATTAACAGGAAGCATCATACCCCCTCATACTCCAAAAAGCCTCAGGCCCTCATTGACCTGATAGAGTCAATCATGCAAACCCATCGCCCAACTTGGTATGACTGTCGGCAACTGCTCCTCACCTTGTTTAACATGGAGGAGAGACGCCGAATTATCCAGGAGGCTCATGGGTATCTAGAAACAGTAGCCCCACTGGGAGTCTTAGATCCAGTCCAGTGGGCCAGGACTGCAGCCCCAGATGTCCAGCCAGAATGGGATCACAATACTGAGGAAGGGCGAGCTGCATTACAGAGGTACAGGGAGGCCCTCCTCTGGGGCATACCAGCAGTGAGTGGCCTGCCGAGCCACTAATATGTCTAAGGTCACCAGTGTCACCCAGCGGCCAGACGAGTGCCCCGGGGTATTTCTATGAACGATTGTATGAGGTGTATGGAATTTATACGCCATTTGACCCAGAGACACCAGACAATCAGAGGATGGTCAACACTGCCTTTGTCTCCCACTCAGCATCGGACAGTCGCAAGAAGCTCCAGAAGTTAGAAGGCTTTGCAGGGATGAATATTAGTCAGCTGATGGAAGTAGCAAATAAGGTGTCCAGCAATAGAGAGGAGGCGGCTGAGAGGGAAGCACATAAGAAAATGGAAAAGAAGGCTACATTACTGGCTGCAGCCTCGGGGCACCCAGTCTCAGAAAGAATTGGTAGAGGGAGAGGAAAAAGAATCCAGTGGGGGAAGGGCTCAGCCCTAGACCCTGACCAGTGTGCCTACTGCAAGGGAAAAGGACATTGGAAGAATGAGTGTCCGAACCACAAGAAGAAACCTCCAGGGGGTAAGTCAGGAGCCTGGATCAGCCACTCCAACTATCCTGAGTCTGGCCGGGCTGGACACAGAATAGGGAGGACTGGGCTCTCTGAATCTAGGCCCCCATGAGCCCATGGTCCAAGCACTGGTAGGGGGCAGACAAATCCCGTTCATGATTGACACTGGAGCAGAACATTCAGTGGTAATAGTCCTAGTTGCTCCCCCGTCCAGACACGAAATCTCTGTCATTGGGGCGACAGGGGAGCAGAGCAACCCTAAGCCCTTTTGTCAAGCATGAACGGTGGAACTAGGGCGTGACCGGGTAAAGCATGGATTCCTGTATGTCCCAGAGTGCTGGGTGTCGCTCCTAGGACGGGACCTCCTGTCCAAAATGAGGGCCTAAGTTGCCTTCCAGCCAATGGGAGAAGCCCATCTAACGGTTGGAACCCCGACCACAATGGCAGTCCTGATCCCCAGAGAGGACAAATATCAATTATATTCTGAAGGCTAGGAGTGACCTGAGAACTTGGAGGCAAAAAGGCCACTTGACTTACTGGCCAAATACCCCCAGGCCTGGGCTGAGGGGATCCCACTGGGGCTAGCAGAAAACCACTCGCCTATACTAGTCAATTTGAAGCCATGGGTCGCCCCAAAACAAATCCGCCAATATCCCATTTCCAGAGAAGCTCAACTTGGAATATCTGGTGTCATCCGAAAGCATCTGAAGGAAGGGATCCTAGTTCCCTGCCAGTCCTCGTGGAACACACTGTTCCTGCCAGTCCGGAAGCCTGACGGTAGCGGGTACCGGCCAATACAGGACTTACGAGCGGTTAATGAAGCTGCAGAAACATTGCACCTGGTAGTGCCGGACCTGTACACTCTCCTCAGCCAGCTCCCACCCAAGGCTGCATGGTTCAGCTGTTTGGACTTGAAGGATGCCTTCTTTTGCCTCCGTTTGGCAGAAATAAGTCACCCCTCTTTGCTTTTGAATGGGAGGACACGCATATGGGCACAAAGACTCAGTTCACATGGACCCGTCTTCCCCAAGCGTTCAAGAATTCTCCCACGCTGTTTGGGGAGGCCCTAGCAAAGGACCTGAGGCCATTCATTGAACAACTCCCGGACCTAGTTTTACTCCAATATGTAGACGACTTACTCCTGGCTGCCCCGATTCAGCAACGGTGTTGGCAGGGCACCTGCCTCCTACTTGAGCTGCTGACCGAGGCAGGGTTCCGAGCCTCCTGGAAGAAGGCACAGGTATGCCAGACCCGTGTGAAATACCTGGGGTTTATTATCTCACAGGGGAAGCGAATCCTGAGTCGGGAGAGGAAAAAGGTCATTCTCAGCCTACTCGTACCTACGAGCAGGAAGAAGCTCTGAGAATTTGTAGGAGCTGCTGGGTTCTGTTGAATCTGGATAGCGGAATACACAACACTCACCAAGCCCCTTTACCAAGGCATAAAGGGCCCAGAAATGGCCCCATTTACATGGGACCCTCAACAGGAGAAGACCTTCCAAGAAATCAAAGCCCTCCCGGAAAAGCCCCAGCCTTAGGACTGCCTAACCCCAGCCAACCCTTCAGCCTTTACACGCATGAGAGAGACAAGGTAGCACTGGGGGTCCTGACCCAGACAATGGGACCTTGGCAGCAGCCGGTAGCATACCTGTCAAAGCAACTGGACAATGTAGCCGCGGGATGGCCGCCATGCCTGAGGGCCATAGTGGCAGCAGTTACCCTGTTACAGGAGGCAGACAAACTGACACTGGGACAAGAAACTACTGCGTATACCCTCCACGCCGTGACTAGCCTCCTCAAAAGCCGAGGACACAAATGGCTTTTTAGCCCCCGGCTTACCCAGTATCAGGGGCACCTCTACGGGAATCCAAGAGTAAAGGTGAAAACTGTATGACAAATCAACCAAGCAACCTTCCTGCCAGGAGAACTGGGGGAACCCGACCATAAATGCATAGAAGTAATAGAGGAAGTACATGCCAGCCGGCCAGATCTAATGGATCAGCCCCTAGCCGCACCAGACATGACCCTATACACTGATGGGAGCAGTTACGTGATAAATGGAAAACGAGTTGCCGGGTATGCAATTGTGGATGACCTAAAAACCATAGAGGATGGCCAACTGCCAGTCGGATGGTCGTCTCAAAGGGCCGAATTCTGGACGCTAATCAGAGCCCTAGAGATCACCCAGAACAAGAAGATGAACATCTACACCGACTCCCGCTATGCCTTTGCCACCCACACATACATGGGGCAATATACAAGGAAAGAGGACTCCTAACAGCTGAAGGAAAAGAAATCAAAGACAAAGAAGAAATACTCCGGCTGCTGGAGGTTGTGTGGGCCCCAAGAAGGGTGGCTGTGACGCATTGCCAGGGACATCAGAAAGAAGGGACTGAAATAGTGAAAGGAAATGAACGGGCAGAGTGGGCAGTGAAAGCTGCAGCAACAGGACAAGGCAACCAGGGTGCCGGCCAGCTGGCAATTGAGGGACCCCTGCTGGAAGTAGAGATACATCAGCCAGAATGTACAACAAAAGAACAGGAATGGGCCCAAAAAGAAAACTGTCTTCGAACCCTGGCAGGACTGTGGCAGTTACCGGACGGCCAGTTATATATATCCCAAGGACAGGCTGGGAACCTGGTGAGACGTTGTCAGGCGCTAACTCACCTCGGGAAAACAGCCCTAAAAGCCTTGCTTAAAAAATATTGTTACTTCCCAAACACGTCCAGGATCTGCCAGACCATTTCGGTGGGATGTCTGGCCTGTGTAAACAATAACCAAGCAAGCCGGCCAACCGGCCCACATTGGGTCCAACATAAAGGACAGCAGCCCTTCGAGGATCTACAAATAGATTTTACTGAAATTGTTCCTAGTCAGGAGTACAAGTACCTACTAGTGTTAATCTGCACTTTCTTGGGGTGGGTGGAAGCGTTCCCCACCCGGATGGAGAGGAGCAGGGAAGTAGAAAAGGCCCTTCTAAGTGAGCTCGTTCCCCGGTTTGGACTACCCTTAACCATAGGCAGTGACCATGGGCCAGCTTTCGTTGCAAGGGTCATCCAAGAGCTAGTGGCCCAGCTGAAGATCACCTGGAACCTGCACACTGCCTACAGACCACAGAGTTCAGGGAAGGTAGAGCCTATTAATCGGACAATAAAGTCAACATTGGCCAAATTCCATCAAGAGACCAGCCTGCCCTGGATAGACCTTCTACCAATAGTCCTGTTCAGAATAAGAAATGCCCCTAACCCCACCGGGTACACACTGTCCGAACTGGTGTATGGACGCCCTCCCCCAATCCTGTCACTACCAACGGGAGAGCTCAGAGTTATAGGTGAGATTGGGCGGACAAAATACTTACAAAAGTTAGGGCAGACTTTAAACCAGATATGCCAGGCCAGTTTAGGCCAAGACCCACACCCGGCAGGGAGGCCAGCCCACCAGCACGAGCCAGAGGATTATGTCTGGGTAAAAGACTGGGAAAAAAGAGCCCCTTCAGCCCATCTGGACAGGGCCCCATATGGTATTACTAACCACCCCACTGCTCTTAATGTCACAGGTATCACCCCCTGGATGCACCACACCCGTGTCAAGAGAGCTGTGGAGCCAGAGGGAACCGAGGCCAACAGTGGACCCGGAGCTCCGACACCAAGACTGCTGACTTTGACGCTGTGGAGAAGGCTCAGTACTGACGGGTCCCCCGGGGAATGGGCCGTTGTTCCCAAGGGGACCTAATTTTGATCAGTGGAGCTGCCGTCTTCCCCCTTGGACCATTGGTGACTGATATTGTACCGCCCACATGGGGCTTGTGTGAGCGGGTAGCCCTTGGGGCAGCATATGTTTGCTTGGTTGGTCCCATTGTTTTTTGTGGCTGCTTTGTCTGACCCAGGAAGTCCCTACCCCAGTGTGTAATTGCCCAACTAGAGCAGGACAAATAATCTGGCTATCAGGAGGAGTAGCAACCTACAAGATGCCAGCAGCACCTTTCAAGTCCTCTACTGACATGCCCCACCACTGCATAAAAGGACAGGTAACCCTATGCGTAAGGGAGGGCCAGCCCTACAGCACTTAAGGAGGGTCAGCCCTGAACTTCAGGTACATCAGACCGTACAAGCCATCTGCTCAGCCTACCAAAATATCAGCAACATTACCAAGGAATGCTGGGTGTGCCTGCTCCTAGGGAGTCAAAGACTAATGGGTAGTCTGGTGCCAGCAACTTGAGCAAAGAGTACCAGGCAACAGCAGGGAGAAGCACCCATAGTTATAGGGCCAGTTGCCTCAGAGATATCCTTAGCCAACAATAAGGTCAACACCACCTGCTATTGGGCAGGCCGCACCTCCACCCATGGGACTAAGGTCGGAATTATACGTTCAGACCTCTGTTCCCAGCAGAAGAAGGTACCCAACAGCACTACCTTTTGTGCGGAACAAGGCCTCTTCCTTTTGTGCAGGGCTACAGCATATAGATGCCTCCCAGCAAACTGGACAGGCAGATGCCTAGACAGCTTCCTACTCCCAGAAATAAACCTCAGAAGCCCTGCCGAGGTATCCAAGCTCCTGCTTTACAGAAGGAGGGGGCCTGTCACCCAGAAGAAAAGGGGCGCTGCCCTTGCATCCCAAGCAAGAATAGGAAAAAAACTCTGAAGGCTCCAAGATGGCGACAGAGTAGGGAGCAGTGCTGATGGTGTTCTCGAGTACCAAAGCAGCTGGAGGACAGGATAAGGAGTGTGAGACGGCTTCAGGACCCTAGGGATTGGAACGGACTGCATCTGGACACAGGGGAACAGAGCCCAGAGGCAGAGGAGGCCAGCAGGACAGTAGGTGGGGTGTTCCCGACCGACCGGCGGGCCGAGGTCTGCTCTGGGCAGGGGCGGCTCTGCCCAGAGGGGCACATTTGACTGGGGTCAGCTCTGGGCTCGCTGGTCACTGGAAGTCTCAGCAGTGAGGTGCAGGCGGCAAGGGCAAACGCCGTAGGGAACCCGGAATTGAACTCTTGCAGGGGAGGGACTGTGTGAGAGACTCACTCCGGCAACGGGGAGAGGAGGCTCCGCGCGCGGGCGGGGCTAGAGGCGGAGGAGAAGAGTCCTGCGGGAGCCAGAGCTTGGGAGCAGGAAATGCACCGGGCAGGGCGGCGAGAGGGCCGAAAACGGAGCTGCTGGGCCACCGGAGAAACAGCAGCTAGAAGCCTCTGCGAGGGGGGAGGCCCAGCCCTGCGCAACCACACAGGCCCCCAGGCTCCGCGGGAAAATCCAAGGGGCGAGCCGGAGAGCCGGCAAGCCAGGAACTAGTGGCGGGAGACCCGCCATTGCCGGAGACAAAGACCGAGCGGCCCACGCCTAGGAGGGGCTCATCACAGAGGCCGTGTAAAGGACTCAGAGGAGAGCTGACTGGCTTGGGGGCGTGGTGCTTGCCCCGGAAGGGCGGGACAGTGTAGGCGGACCCTGGACAGTGTTGACTGACAGGCCCGGCCTCCTCCCGGAACTGCGGGGGCGGGACCAGTCGTCACAGGGACCAGCTAAATTGCGGGCTGCCCTGCAGAAGTGCTGGGGGCACATCCTGGGCAGGAACCTCCACCAGGAGTGGGAGGGGGCTCCCTGCGGGCTCCAGGACACCGGCAGCCCTAACACCCAGCCAGGCTGCTGAAGGCCCAGCCTACCTGGGGGCGGACACTCAGAATCAGCCCTGCTGCGACAATCAGAGGCCCTGCCACGCACCAAGACCGGGCTAGAATATAGACTATAGACTGTGAAGTCCTGACCAAGAAAAAGAGGCAGCCTCAGGAAAGGGATTGCTGCCAATCTCAAGCACCTGAATTATACCGAGAGCAATATGAACTATTAAGCCCCAACATATCCTTTGCAAAAGTTACTCCTCACATATTCTTAATCCCCCCTGTACCTCAATCTACCTAAATACCCAAGACCCTCCCCTACTCTCGAATTAAAGTCTGTTCACTCTGTGGCTATAACACATTC
>PVIW01016408.1:0-16766 GCA_004026585.1 Noctilio leporinus | reverse complement strand
TATGGCTCCAATACATATGACCGTTCTCTGAGGAGGCCATCCTAGAACCACCAAGACATAACAGGATGGTGAGAATTAAAACAATCTTGGTAGAATTGGTTGATACTACAGAAAGATATGCTAGAAACTTATTTTCTGGGGTGTCAGTGACCCCATTATTAGTCATAACCTTCTCAGCAAAGGCCCTTGTGTTAAGGGCCTTCAAATCCCTCCATGTTACCCCATGGGGCTCAGATGGGGCTTCAAGGCCTGTCAGCTGGTCCCCCTTCCTCCATTGACAGGTTCTGGTCCTCTGGTGTCTGCCTGTCAGCATCATAGCTGCTAGCTGGTTGGCCATTTCCTCTAGATCCCAATTCCTGTTGCTTTGTATTAGTTGGGTCATGGTAGGGTTTCACTTGTTTGGCTGGAATTTACAGAGGTCCTGTGGGGAATAGACCATGAGCTTACCCTTTCCCCCATGTTAGTGAATCAGCTGGTCCTTCCCATTTTTCTGTTTTCTTTTCTTTTCTTTTTTTAATTTTATTGTTGTTGTACTATATCCATCCCCTTTTTGCTCCCCTCTGTCCCCCTCCCCACCCACCCATTCCCCCCAAAGTCAATCCCACCTGTTGTCCATGTCCATGGTTCCTTTATACTAGGTTCTTGTCTAAACTGCTCCCCTTTCTTGCCTCTGCCTCCCTCTTCCCCACAACCCCCTTCCCCCTGACCACTGCAGGACTATTCACTCTATTCATATATTGGTTCTGTTTGGCTTGTTGTTAGTTTTGTTCATTATTGTCCTGTAATGGGTGAGATTATATCAAAAAGCCCCTCCTATGTCCTTGGCACTGAGGTTTGGCTGTAGACATTTGAATAATTAAGAAACTAACTACCAGCCATAGATATGCAAAGTACTCTCAAGAAAAATGGCTGTACTTCACTGAGTCTCACACATCCCCCATCCCTAAATAACTGGGATGGGGGCAGAGTGGTGGATGGCCTTCTCCCACTCTTTAACAGTCCCAGTTCTGTCTTCAGATTTGTTTCACTTTCTCCTTGCTAACACACAGTCACTAGTTTAAGTTTCTGCTTTCTTCACTCTGTAAATTCACCTATCACACATTCATTCACTTTTCAGATAAATCTGTCATTTATAAGTTGCCTTGTTTCCCCTGTTTTTGCCTCTATAGATATAGGCCTTTTTAAAAGTTGTTTATGGTCATTTGATGAGTGGGTTTTGCAAAGGGAACATACAGGTATTCAACCCCATGTGTTAACTAGCAATCCTCAATAGACTCTTGAGGCCTAGAGTTTGGTTAGAAAGGGAAAATATTTTATCTTTTGGTCTCAACAACTGTTCCTTCTTCCCTGCTCCCAGGTCACTCCTTTACCAGGCCCAATGGAAATATCTCCTCTTGATTGAATGCAGCACATTCAGGCCAAGTCAGTCAGCTAAAGGTATCCAGGGCCTCTGGAATATTCTAGACCACAAACATAACTGATCACAGCAGAATCTGCTAGGGACCAGCAGTGGCAGCCACTGAGAGGCTTTCAATCTGGCAGAACAATGGTTACTGTCAAGGGATATTGATCCTCTTTCAATTCTAAGAAATAAATTTGACCAAAAGTGGTATGGAAGACAGTGGCCACAGGAAGATATAGGAAGAGAAATATTTTTGTGGTAATTGTTTTCTTCCCTGGAGAAAAATGCCAGCCTTCTTCTCTGGGTCACTGTGCCTTTGGGTCCCAGAGCCTCTGCTACCATAGTAATGAAAATATAGACCCATCTGACATGTTTGGAAGCAGAGATTGCATGGTAAACACCTGTCTCACCCTTGTCTTCACCATGGAAAGAATATGGCTTCAATGTGGTAGTGGAGGCCAAGGTTACTTGGCTTGAGAAAGCCAATGAGATTTTTAAGCAAAGTATTTGCCATCTCTCACCTTTTCCTCCCTGACATGCCCTGCACTTCCCTGTTACCACCTGCCCAACCCCCCTACTCTGAACAGAGATGGCAAAGCTTTTAAGTACCTGCTATTATCCCATTCCTGCTGGCCTAGAAGACATTGTTAATCAATCACAGTGTTCATCCTACTGAGTCTGGACTCAGGCACTTCCAATCTGCCAATGTTGGAACACAATAGAAACCCATGTGCCACCCTTGTCCTGGAATCTAAAAGTCTTAGTTGTTGAAACAACTTGCTCCATTCAACAGGCAGAAGTGCCTCCAAAGTGTGCAGGGGTTGTAGGTATCTGCCATGTGGTCTGTGTGTTCCACACTCTTTCAATGTTGAGCCACACTAGAGCCAGATAACTGCCATGGTCAAATGGGATTGGGATCTCTTTGTCATCTCAGCTTCCTGAGGGGTTCCTAAACCCCCAAATTTGGGTGGGATAGAGTAACATGACACTCTGAAACCCAAGCCAGGAATCAGTCTGGCTCTATGCCCTCAAGAAGCTAAGAAGTAAGTTGGGATACACACCATATTTAGAAATCTTGGCTAGATAGCTAAAAAGCTCAAACTCCCAAATGACTTCAAGTCCCCTCCATTCTTAACAGAGTGATAGTATGATCTATCTGTCTTCTTGCCAGGCTTTGTCAATCTTTTGATGCCATGCCTTGTCAAGAGTATAGCTAAAACTTCACATAAGTCTGTAGTCTCAAGAGGGCCACCACCTATTCCCAGGATAGTGAATTCTGACTCCCAAGTCCCAGGTGGTATTCCTGCCTGGTGGGTGTTTGTTGCTCCATTTGTGGTAGTTGAGAAAGGGCCCATCTGACAAAGATGAGAAAGTCTCAGCTGGAGGTCAGGGCTAGAAATGAATAGAAGGAACTGCATTTTGCTTCTCAAATTCTCTGTCATCTCCTCCTCTCCAGTTCCTGGACCTCCTTGAATGCAGGTGCTTAGAGAAGTGCTGAGCCTATTCAGCTGGGCAGTTGGGGGCCTCACTCCCTGCAGTGCTGTGTCTGCACCTGCCTTCACACAAACAGTGGGCTTCAGCAGGCAGGAACCTCAGGGACCAGGCAGCCTGGCCAATGGCATAGCTGCAGACACTAGGCCAGAAACACAAAACTACAAGCCAATGAGTCAGCCCCACACCAGGGAACATTAGCATGATGGCCAGGACACTTCCTGCTGCCCCACAGCTAAGGACACAGCTTGAGAGAATGCAGGGCTGGAAAATAAGGACCCAAAGAACAGACCCCTGAGGTTTCACTGATGGCATGGCTTCACAGCAATTCTCCTCTTGGGTTCTGGTCCTCAGATCTTTAGAAGCATCCACTTTTGCCTTGGGGGCCCAACTGCAAAGGGGCCCCTGCTAACTCTGTGGCTCATATCCCCCACCCACTGTGTAAGCCTGTGCCAGCACAGAGCTGGGCACAGGAGATAACCCACATTCCTTGAGTCTCTTTGTCCAGAGCAGCCCTTGCATCTATGGCTTGACAAGACCTGGCAAAGGAAACTGGGCTGACTGGGGAACCAGGGTTCTGTGCTGACAGGAACCCTGTCAGCTCAGCCTCCTTTAGACAAGTTGGAGTCAGACCCAAAATGGAAAAAAATTATCAGCTGATCAGGTAGGCCTCAGACATCTCAAAAGTGAAGTGGAATCCTGGCTAGTGTGACTCAGTGGATTGAGTGCTGGCCTGTGAACTGAAAAATCACCAGTTCAATTCCGATCAGGGTGCATGCCTGGGTTGCCAGCCAGATCCCCAGTTGGGGGCATGCAAGAAGCAACCAATCAATGTTTCTCTCTCACACATCTATGTTTCACTCCCTCTTTCCCCTCCCTTACTACTCTCTCTAAAAATAAATAGAATCTACCTTGTCTGATGTGGCTCAGTGGATTGAGTGAGTGCCTGCCTGTGAACTGAATGGAAAGGTCATTGGTTTGGTTCACAGTAAAGGCATATGCCTATTTTGCAGGGTGGGTCCCAAGTTGGAAATGTGCAAGAGGCAAGCAATCAATGTTTCTCTTCCTCTCTTTCTCCATCCATTCCCCTCTCTCTAAAAATAAGCAAAATCTAATTTAAAAAAAGTGAGGTGAGGCAGAGGGCTCCAATTTCTTTTCCATTTCCTGTATATTTTGTATTGCTTTCAGTGTTTTAATTGATTACATCAACTGTGTTCATTTCCTGGGATAAATTGGTCTTTATACAAAAGAAGCAATTACCTGGGCTCATTCCATCCCAATTGGCAGAAGCAGGCAGGAGCCTCCTTGGAACACACACAATTATCTGAAAAGACTCTTATAGTCAAAATGAGAACAATTATTTCAGCCTTATAACCTGTTTTTTTTTTTTTTGCTTAAAATTATCTGGTGCTGGTGTCGACCTACAGGACAGGAGAATAGTGGCCTAAGTCTACCTAAATTCAGGCATAAAGCTCAATAGTCTTTGCCTGGTAACTGTGGGCCATATGAACAAACAGCAGATGTGGGAAGGAGAAGGGTAGAGGGTGAGGAAATAGGGCAAGTGAAAGCTGAGTGTAAGTCACAGCTGTTTGGACTGTGTAGTCCTGGACAAGCTGCTTACCCTCAGCTGCCCTATCTGAGATAATCTGCTAAGATTCTCTGCCTTGCCACCATTCATAGAAGGCTGTAGAACTTTGTTAGATCATGGATGTCAATGTGTTTGACACCAAAATGTAACTGTGTGAGAGTAGATCAGGCACCAAATATAACCATGAGAGCAGGAGGCCCCTGAAGGAACTCTTAGAACCAACATGGAAACCACAGGAATTTGTGTCTGATAAGAACTAGGGTGAGAAGAGTGAGATATCCAAGGAAGTCTTAACTCTGGGTTGCACAAATGCAGTGTCAACATCCAAGAATGAGTGCCTTAAGACATTTTGCACCCTATATACCTCACTAACTTCACCCGAGTGCCAGTCCTGCACAGAACCTTTACTTTCAACCATCATAGCCAGGCAGGGCCTGAACTGAGACAGATATGGAATGTTTTCTTTGGATCTTGAATGTTCTAGAAAGTTTTCTATAGAACAATCCTACAATCACTCCATATCAAGCAGAGACAACATTCTTGGGGAATAAGGCAGGGGCTAACAAAGATGCAGAGCAAATCCTGGGGCTGGGAAGAGGAGGCTGGCTTCCCAGTCATGTTCTGTCACTGGCAGAACACTAACTGTGGCCAAGACCACACCCTCTTTGGGCCCAAATATGCCTGTGGTACTGTTAGGGATCTGGTCTAGATAATCTCCAAGGCTAGGCCTAGCTCTCATTTTCTCCAAAAATGATTACCTGGGTTAGATGCTGGCCCTGGCCTGGTGCAGACTGGCTAACAGGTAGTACAGGACATTATTGACACCCATTCTCTGATCACTAGCTGCACCTCTCTGGGGAGTTCTGTGCACATGCCCAGGTAGAATTGGTTGCCTTGTTCTAACCAGGTGGAATCCAAAACAGATGCAGAGTTGAGGTCCTAGGATTTTCTTAACTCTCACAAGGAAACAAGGTCATCTTATGAATGAATTGTTGTTTGATTTTCTTTTTGAAAATCAAAGCTTTCTTATTTAAGAAGTTAAATATACTTATTTTTGCAGACTTTAATGCAGTAAACAATTGGAAGTTAGAAATGGTTTAATGGAGTTTGCTTTCAAAAAGTGCTTGCAGTCAAACAAAAGTGTTGTAAGTCAGGCATTCTGAAACCACAATTTACATACAAGTTAGAAATAGATAAGTAGATAAAAATGTGGTACACATATGCAATGGAATAATATTTGGCCATAAAAAGAATGAAATCTTACCCTTTGCAATAGCATGGATGGATTAAGAGGGTATTACACTAAGTGAAATAAGTCAATTGGAGAAATACAACTACCATATGATTTCACTTGTATGTGTAATCTCAAGAACAAACTAAATGAACAAACCAAATAGAAAACTCAAAAATACTGAGAATAGACTGATGGTTGCCAGAAGGGAGTGGAGCTTGGGAGATTGTGTGAAAAAGGTAAAGGGATTAAGAAATACAGATTAGGCAATTCTTTGATTTAATCTAAATAAACCTCTCCTGCCCTGCCCTGTCTGAGCATAGATACAACAGTTGGCACCTGAAGAGGTATCTCTCACCCAGCAGTGCCTGGGCCTGGTGGCTGATTACAAACTCCCTGACTTATGCTGGGTCAGTCAGTCAGCCCTGCACAGCGGCATGTAAAACCAGTGCCTGATCGTGGATTCATTGATTGGCAACTGAGTCAGTTCTTCTCACTCTGCATAGCCAGGGCCTGATAGCTAATTACAAACTCTCTGACTTACAGCTGGGTCAGTCAGACAGCCATTCCCGCTGCCACAGTGGCAAGTGAGCCTCGTGGCTGATCCTGGATTTATCGACTTACAACTGAGTTGGTTTGTCCTGCCTAGTGGCCCCAGGTCATGGTGGCTGATCACAAACTCACTGGATTACAATTGAGTATTTCAGCCAGTGGCTCCTTAGACTGGCAGCTGATTACATATTCATTGAATTACAATTGAAAATTGCTGTCTATCTCAGCAGCTCCTGAGCCTGGTGGCTGAACAAAGACTCGTAGGAATAAAATTGGATCTTGCTGCCTAACCCAGTTGCTTCTGAGCCTGACGGGTGATCACAGATTCATTGATTGACATCTGAATCTGTCCCACCAAATTGCACTTGAGCTGGTGGCTGATCCCTTGAATTACACTTGAACATCTCTGTCCAGCCCAGCAGAACCTGAGTTTGGTAGCTGATTCACTGATTTACAATTGAATCAGTCTGTCCCCCACCACACCTCAAGCTGCATATGAGACTGGCAGTGGATCACAGATTGATAGGATTACAACAAAGTCAATCCCTCCAGTTTAGCAGCTCCTTAACCTGGGAGCTGATCACAGTTTCATTGGATTACAATAAAACCTAAAAATAGGGAGAAAAAGAAACAGTCTATCACCAAAATGAAATAAGGAATCCCCACAAAGATCACTAAATGAAACAAAGGCAATGAAACTATCAGATATGGAATTCAAAAGAATGATAGAGAAGCTCAATGAGCTCAGTGAGCTAACAAACAAACAAACAAACAAAAAACTACAAACAGCTGGAGGGGAACTAAGAAGAACTCCAGAGAAGCTACAAGGAATCTATAGAGGACTACACCAGCATTAAAGAGTACATAGAAACTATCAATAAGAGCCAGGAAAAATGAAGAATACAATTTCCAAATTGAAGAATACAGTAGAAGGGATCAAAAGCAGGCTAGAGGAAGCAGAGGATGGGATCAGTGAGTGGGAGGACAATGAAGAAAAATATTCAAAGACAGTACAACAGAATGAAAAAGGGCTGAATGAAAATGAAGATATTTTAAGACAGCTGGAGGACAACAAGAAATGCAACAATATTTATATAATAGGGATACCAGAAGGGGAAGAGAAACAAGGAATAAAAAACCTGTTCGAAAAAGTAATGAGAGAAAACTTCCTTAACATAAGGAAGCATAGAGGGTTCCAATGAGGATGAATGTAAACAGATCCACTCCAAGATGCATCATAATTAAAATGGCAAATTTCAAGGATTAAGAGAGAATCCTAAAAGCATCAGGAGAGAAATAGTAAATAACATGTCAGGGGGATCTAATAAGGTTATCAACTGATTATTCAACAGAAACAATACAAGTCAGAAAGAAATGGCAAAAGGTATTCCAAGTAATGGGAAACAAAGGCCTGCAACCAAGAATACTCTGCCCAGCAAGGCTCTCATTCAAAATGGAAGGAGAAATAAGGAGTTTCCCAGACAAAAGAAAACTAAAAGAATACATTTCTACCAAGCCAGCATTGCAAGAAATGCTAAAGGGTCTGCTTTTAAAAAATGAAGACATAGAAAGAGACAGAGAGGAACAGAGGTACAAAGTGAAAAAATGATAATAAACAAGTATCAATCAATAATAACCTTAAATGTAAATGGATTAAATGCACCAATCAAAAGACATAGGGTAGCTGAACGGAAAAGAAAATATGACCCACTTTTATTCTGTCTTCAAGAGACCCACCTCAGAACAAAAGATCAACACAGATTTAAAGAGAAGGGATAGAAATATATATACCAAATGGACATGAAAATGAAGGCTGGATTGGCAATACTTATTTCAGATAAAATAGATATGACGATGAAGGCCATAAAAAGAGACAAAGACATTTCATAATACTTAAGGGAACAATCCATCAAAAAGATATAACTTTGGTAAATGTATATGTACACAAAATAGGAGCTCCCAAATATATAAGGAAAATCTTGGAGATGTTCAAGAAGGGTATAGACAGCAACACACTAATAGTAGGGGATTTCAATACCCCACTATCAACAATGGACAGATCTTCCAAACAAACAAAAAAAACCCACCAAGGACATTGTGGCATTGAACAACATTCTAGAGGAAATGGGCTTAACTAATATATAGAGAACGTTTCACCCCAAAGAAGCAAAATACATATTCTTTTCAAGTACACATGAAACATTCTTAAAGATAGACCACATGGTAGGTCACAAGACAAGCTTCCACAAATACAGGAAAATGGAAATCATTCCAAGCATCTTCTCAGATCACAATGATTTGAAACTAGAAACCAAAATCAAGGGAAGAAACCAAAAACATTCTAACTCATGGAGCCTCAATAACATGCTTTTAAGTAAGGAATAGGTTAACATTGAGATCAAAGAAGAAATCAAAAAGTTTCTGGAAACAAATGACAGTGAACACAACAGCCCAAAACCTATGGGACACAGCAAAAGCAGCCTTCAGAGGGAAATTCATAGCAATGCAGGAGTACCTAAAAAGGCCAGAAGAACCTTATACAAAAAACCTAACCATAAAGCTGCAAGAGCTAGAGGAGCAACAACCAAAAAATCCCAGAGCAAGTAGAAGGAAACAAATCATCAAGATCAGAGCAGAACTAAATAATTTAGAGACTCAAAGTACAATTCGAAGAATCAATAAATTCAGGAACTGGTTCTCTTAAAAAACAAACAAAATTGACAAGTCTTTAACCAGACTCATCAAGAAAAAGAGAGAGGACCCAAATAACCAGAATCGGAAATGACAGTGGAGAAATCACAACTGATACTTCAGAAATACAAAGGATTGTAAGAAATTACTACAAACAACTATATGACAAGAAATATGACAACCTGGATGAAATGGACACATTTCTGGAAATGTATAATCTACCAAAACTGAATCCAGAAGAAGGAGAAATCCTGAATAGGCCAATAACAAATAGTGAAATTGAAGAAGTCATCCAAAATCTCCCAAAGCCCAAGAGCCCTGGACCAGGTGGCTACACAGTTGAATTCTACCAAACATTTAGAGAAGAATTAACTCCTATCCTCTTCGACCTATTCCAAGATATCCCAGAAGAAGGAAGACTCCCAACTCTTTCTATGAGGCCAATATTATTCTAATCCCAAAACCACGTCAAGACACAACTCAGAAAGAAAACTATAGGCCAATATCTCTGATGAACATAGATGCTAAGATTCTCAACAAAATATTGGCCAACTGGATCCAGCAATACATTACAAAGATCATACACCATGACCAAGCGGGATTCATCCCAGGGATGCAATATTCCCAAATCAATAAATGTAATACACATATCAACAAAATGAAAGACAAAAACAATATGATCATGTCAATAGATGCTGAAAAAGCATTTGATAAAATACAGCAACTGTTTAAGATTAAAAAAAAAAAAAAAAAACACTCAGCAAAATGGGAAGAGAGGGAGCATACATACCTCAACATCATAAAGGCCATAGATGAGAAACCTGAAGCCAACATCATATTCAGATGGCAAAAACTAAAATCTTTCCCCATAAGATCAGGAAAAGACACGGCTGTCCACTTTCTCCACTTCTGTTCAACATTGTTTTGGAAGTTCTAGCCATAGCTATCATCAAAGAAAAAGGAATCAAAGGTATCCAAATTGGAAAGGAGGAAGTCAAACTGTCATTATTTGCAGATGACATGATAGTGTACATACAAAACCTGATAGATTCCACAAAAAACTTACTAGACCTAATAAGCAAATTTAGCAAAATAGCTGGATATAAAGTCAATATTCAGAAATCAAAAGCACTTTTGTATACCAATAATAAAACATCAGATATAGAAATTAGAAAGCAAATCTCATTTACCATAGCAGCAAGAAAAATTAAGTACTTAGGAATAAACTTAACCAAGGAGGTAAAAGATTTATACTCAGAAAACTACAGAACACTGAAGAAAGAAATTAAGGAAGATACAAATAAATGAAAGCATATACCATGTTCATGGATGTGAAGAATGAACATAATTAAAATGTCCATACTACCCAAAGCAATCTATAGAGTTAATGTGGTCTCAATTAAAATTCCAATGATATACTTCATAGAAATAGAAAAAATACTTCATAAATTTATATGAAGCCAAAAACACCCACAAATAGCCACAGCAGTCTTGAGAAAGAAGAACAAGGTAGGAGGAATCACAATAATGGACATCAAAATATACTACAAGGCTACTGTCATCAAAACTGTCTGGTACTGGCATAAGAATAGACATCTAGATCAATGGAACAGAATAGAAAGCCCAGAAATTAACCCAGGACTCTATGGTCAATAAATATTCAACAAAGTTGGAAGGAACATAAAATGGAACAGTCTCTTAAACAAGTGGTGTTGGGAGAACTGGACAGCAACATGCAAAAAGCTAAAACTAGGTCACCAACTTACACCATACATCAGAATTAACTCAAGATGGATAAAGGACTTAAACATAAGCAGTGCCATCATAAAGGTCCTGGAGGAAAATATAGGCAGTAAAATTTTAGATATCTGATACAGAAATATATTTACTGATACTTCTCCAAGGACAAAGGAAATCAAGGAACAAATAAACAAATGGAACTATATCAAACTGCAAAGTTTATGTTCAGCTAAAGAAACCACCAGCAAAATTCAAAGGGAACCAACTGTATGAGAAAACATATTTGCCAGTGATACCTCAGACAAAGGTTTGATATCCAAAATATATTAAAAACTTATGTGACTCAACAACAGGGAGTTAGCCATTAGAGAGATGCAAATTAAAACCACAATAAGATACCACCTCACACCTGTCAGAATGACAATCATCAACAAATCAACAAACAACAAGTGTTGGCGAGGATGTGGGGAAAAGGGAACTCTGGTGCACTGTTGGTGGGAATGCAGGCTGGTGCAGCCACTGTGGAAAACAGTATGGAGTTTCCTTTAAAAACTTAAAAATGGAACTGCCTTTTGACCCAGCACCTCCACTACTAGACCTATACCTGAAGTACCCCAAAACACCAATTCATAATTATAGCAGTACTATTTACAATAGGCAAGTGCTCAAAACAACTTAAGTGGATGATTGGATCATAAAACTTTGGTACATTTACACAATGAAATATTACACTGCAGAAAGAAAGAAGGAATTCCTACCCTTGCAACAATGTGGATGGAACTGGAGAGTATTATGCTTAGTGAAATATGCCAGTCAGTGAAAGACAAATACCATATGATCTCACCCTTTACAGAACAATAATGAACAAAACAAGCAAACAAGCAAAACAGAACCAGATACATGAATACAATTACTAGACCTTCATTAGGAAGATGGCAGGAGGCAAAGAAGGGGAGCAGCTTAGTCAAGGAACTAGCATGGAAAAACCATGGACATGGACAACAAGTGGGATTAACTTTGTGTGGAAGTGGGTGGGTGGGGAAGGGGACACAGGGGAGGAAAAAGGGAATGGATGTAATACAAGAACAATGAAATTAAATTAAAATTTAATTTTAGTCTTTACAAAATAGTCATAGAGATATAAAGTTATAACTGTATGTGGTGACAGTTGCATACTTGAAATATAGGGTGGACCACTTTGTAAAGTATATATGTGATTGTCTAACCACTATGCTGTGCACTTGAAACAAAAACAAAGTAATATTGGCTGTAAACTATAATTAAAAAATAAAATTTGGAAACAAAACAGATAAATTCTCCTAATGGTGACCAGCCAAGATCATCCTGCTTCTTTAGCCTCTTCTCCTGCTATTCCCACCCCCAGCCGACAGGCAGCTATTGTCAACTACCCAAGGTTCTGTGAGCACTTCAGCCCCATCATACCTCCGAGCTTTTGTTAACTGTTGGTTCCTCTGCTGGCAATGAGATATCTGTGTGAATATGATGTTCTTCTTTTGAATCCCAACTCCACCTGGCTCTCCTTTGGACCCCTACAAGTGGGGAGAGGGTGGAACCAGGGGTTAGGAGCCAAGCAGGGCCTAATCTTTGTTCTAAGAGAACTGCAGTTATATCTAATTTGGCATGGTTAAATTTAATGGTCTATTCTGTTTTACTAACACTTACTGAATGCCTACTGCAATCCAGACCCCAAGCTAGCTAAAGGGGGTACAGTGAGGAACAAGGTTTGTTTTCAGCCCTTCAAGCTTGCTAGAAAATTAACACACACACACACCATAAGTAAGTAAATAAATAAATAAATGCAAGGGTGATTAATTAGAGGATCAAAATTAATTAAAACAGGTTCTAAAGCAAACAAAAAAGGCTTTCTGGATAAAGCAGGTTTTTACCATGAGTCCTCAGGAATGAGAAGTGCTGTGGAAGTACCCAGAGGCAGATGGACACTACAAGGAAACAATTGATAGCTACAGAGTTACCTAAAGGTGAAAAGTTCTTCCTTCATCCAACTCATTTTCAAGGCAAAGTTAAGCATGAGATTTAATCATAATTTACTGTTTTAAAGGGAAGAAAGCAACAACTCGGGAGAACAATGTCACCTATCTGTATCAATGAATGAGCAGATCTTCTGACAGATGCTGTGTTGCCCACAGAAGCCTCCTTCAGGACACTTGGGAGCAGGTGACAATGTGTCTTTGGAACATTTAGAAACCTCATCTGAAGATTTCAGACTGAGTTGGTAAGAGTCATTTGCACATGAGGACAAGGTGAGGGTCACCTTCATTATTGAGTCTGGACTTTGTTTTTCTACAGATTTACTGGTTAAAATTTAGAGGCAGAATGCTGATCCTTAACAGGACAGTTGGCATCTGTCTTAGGAAATAACATTTATTTTTAAATGAGCAGCAGGACCCTTTCCATCTCTTCCTGGGTATACACATAGAAAGGCTGATTGGCACAGTTCTGGTGTATATTGGCAACCATAGTGGCAGTCCTGAGGACCAGGCATAATGTAGGTAAAACAATGTGCTAACTGCATCCAGGCTGGGTCCCCATAATGTAGGTAAAGCAATGTGCTAACTGCATCCAGGCTGGGTCCCCCACTGGCCACTCTCTGCTAAACACCTGCTACATGATAGACTATGTGTTAGCCAGGTAAGGTGCCATGTGGTGAGGGGGCAGAGAGAGTGTCAGCCAGCCTGCCAACCAGCCTATATTCTGCTCACTTAGTATTTGGGCTAAGCAGTACTAGAAAAACTACAGACAACAAAATAGGGTGCTGGCCTCAGCACTGGTTGGAAAGGGGCACATACTCCCTGAAGTTGCACACAGAAACCATTTTTTAACATTTGGTGTTAATGCTGATGCTATTTAAGTGTTCTTATGGCAAATGAGATCACCTGTGAGAAAGCATTCTAACAGTCATTAGAAAACAAACTGTCTGGGGAGCAAGAAGGGCTGGGCAGAAGAGCCTGGCAGCCTGGAGTTGGGTAGACCAGTTGAAGTTGGTAGCAATCAAATAGACATTAATTGAGAACAGTCAATATTATATCATGTGGAAGATAGCTGTCATACTCAAAGTATCAAAATCAGAAAGTTATTGATGAAAATTAAAAATTTGTATTTTATTTTTATTAAAAAACATATTGACTTTTGGCCAACCCAATATGTTGTAGGTGCAATTAACATTTAAATTAATTGACTTTGAATAAAGAGGGTTGCCCTCCATAATGTATGGGCTTCATCTAATCAGTTGAAGGACCTAAAAGCGAAGACTGAGTTACTATGAAGAAAAAGGAATTACCTCCAGACTGTAGCATACAAACCTTACCTGAATTTCCAGCCTTCTCCAAGCCTGCAACATTGAATCTTTCCCGAGTGTCCTGCCTGCAGGTTTGCCCTAAAAATTTGGACTTACCTGCCCTCACAATCACATGAGTTAATTTGCTTAAATGTGTAGATAAATGTGTAGAGAGGGGGGAGAGGGAGGGAGGGAGGAAGAGAGAGAGAGCGCGCGCGTGAGAGAGAGAGAGAGAGAGAGAGAGAGAGAGAGAGAGAGAGGGAGAGAGAGAGATGACAGTCTCAGTGGTTGTTCCTCTGGAGAACCCTGACTAATGCAATGCCTATATGGTTTTGGAAGCTTCTGATTTCTAAGAAGGGAATGAGTGGGCTCCAGCTACAATCTCCATAGTCCACCCTGTAGGGAAAGGAGGTGCCCTCAGGGCCATTTTCCCTCTAAACCGTCCACCTGCTCCCTGAACCAACCACACCTTGTAAATAGACCTGTCCCACCCTCCAAACCTCACCTCTCCATGCCTGCTCACACCCACGTTGGGGCTTGTCCTCCACAACCAGCTCTAAGCTCTCTCTAGTGAGGCCAGCCATGTGGGGCCCACTGCTCACTCATTTGGAAGAGCGGAGTTCAAGTTCTGCTCTTGACCACATCACCCTCCACAGAAGAGGACTGAGGAGGGCTCTGCATTCCAGAAGCATCATTAACTGATTCAGTTCTTACAATAACCCGATAAAGTAAAAGCCTTACACCCTCATTTTTTCTCCTTTTGTTTTTGTTTTTGTATATTTTATTGATTATGCTGTTAGAATTGTCCCAATTTCATTTCCCTTTGTTCTCCTACACCCAGGACCCCCCTTCCCACCTGTAATCTCACCCCACTTGGTTCATGTCCAGGGGTCTTACATATAAGTTCCCTGATTTCACCCTTTTCTATAATATCCTTAACTTATTCCTGTCTATCTTGTACCCACCAATTATGTTTCCTAATACCTGCACTATTTCCCCATTTCTCCTCCTTCCTTCTCCCAGCTGATAACCCTCCAAATGATCCCCATACTTATGATTCTGATCCTATTCTGGTTGTTTGTTTACTTTTAGTTTTAGCTTTTATTTTTTAAGATTTTGTTGTTGATAGTTGTGAGTTTATTGTCATTCTAATGTTCATAGTTTTGATCTTCT
This sequence comes from Noctilio leporinus, assembly GCA_004026585.1. NCBI lineage: Eukaryota > Metazoa > Chordata > Mammalia > Chiroptera > Noctilionidae > Noctilio > Noctilio leporinus. The sequence continues at coordinate 1,582 of PVIW01016408.1, read as the reverse complement.
TTTTCTTAAGTCCCTTTAGCATTTCATATAATAATGTATAAGTAATAATGAACTCCTTTAGCATTACCTTATCTGGGAAGCATTTTTTCTTTCCATTCTAAATGGTAGCCCTGCTAGAGTAATCTTGGTTGTAGATTCTTATTTTTTCATCATTTCGAATACTTCTTGTAGTCCCTTCTTGCCTGCAATGTTTCTTTTATTTATTTATTTTTTTTCCTGATTTGAAATTTTTATTGAAGACAGATGGTAGTGGCAAATAGAATAAATGGATTGCATCCTCATTTTTCATAGTACGAGTCAAAGATAATGGGAAAAGCAAATATATATATATTATGGAAGCATTCTATATGTATATCTCTTAAAATTATGGTCATTGACATAATCATGATCAATAACAGATATAATTAAATGCAGTTGCCTCTGGGACTTGACAAAGTTAGAGAAGGAGGGAAAAATTGAACAGATTTGGTTGGAGAGCATTATTTTACATGTTTAAAAATAATGTTTATAATTTTAAATTATTTATCTTCACTTAGTTTGAAACACTTAATAACATTTCAAATCCTTTATTTTCTATATTTTCTCTTCTTTGAAATGAGGGAATGTTCACTCTTAGGTTAGTTAGGAGACCCTGTGCTTACCTAACCATAATAACATAAACTCTTTCAATTCCCTCTCTGAATTAGCTACTTAATCCTTTTCATGCTTTAGCAAATGTTGCCATCCTTTTTCTTGACAGTATTCTTAGTGCTTCTTTGGCCCAATGGGCATCTTCACCCTCACTCATGCCCAATGTAGGAGGTAGGGAAGAATGAAGCAAGGTCAAAAGCTAGGACCCATGAGTTTGCCTATTCTTGTTTCAGTCAGATGATCACAATTTGATTCTCTGCTTCTGGCTGCTGTGGTGCCCATTTTTACTAACTATAACCAGTCACGTCTATCCACACTTGTTGATGTGAAAGAGGGCAAGTAAAGTTGACCATCTGGGACCCACTCAGAGTAAACTTCTTTTCATTACATGCTTTTTCCTCCCCACAGTCTGGGCTAGCATTCTGTACAGCATTCAATGACCTCCGTTCCTCCCTTGTATTTCACCAGTGAAGTGGAGCTGAAGAAAATTTCTCAACAAATGTTTTTTAAGTAAGTTGTAACTTAGAAGAAACCAGATATAATTTATAGTGTAAGAGCAAAAAATATATACATAGCCATTTACCACATGCATGCCTGGAATATCCAAAGCATATTACATCATAATTTACTAAAATGGTTGCTTTCCTTTACATGACAGGGGAGACAGTTTATTGGCATATTGCTTCAAATAAACATTGACATTTTCTCTTTGAAATAAAGGTTGTTGTTTGTTTTTTGTTTTTTTTTTTTTAATTTTATTGTTGTTGTATTACATCCATCCCCTTTTTGCTACCCTCTGTCCCCCCACCCACCCACCCATTCCCCCCAAAGTCAATCCCACCTGTTGTCCATGTCCATGGTTCCTTTATACTAGGTTCTTGTCTAAGCTGCTCCCCATCTTTGCCTCTACCTCTCCCTCCCCCCTACCCCGTTCCCCTGACCACTGAAGGCC
>PVIW01016407.1:0-16766 GCA_004026585.1 Noctilio leporinus | reverse complement strand
GGGACAATAATGAACAAAACTAACAACAAGCAAAACAGAACCAAGTATATGAATACAAGGAATAGGCCTGCAGTGGTCAGGGGGAAAGGGGTTGGGGGGAGGGGGGAGGCAGAGGCAAAGAAGGGGAGCAGCTTAGACAAGAACCTAGTATAAAGGAACCATGGACATGGACAACAGGTGGGATTGACTTTGGGGGGAATGGGTGGATGGGGAGGGGGACAGAGGGGAGCAAAAAGGGGATGGATGTAATACAACAACAATAAAGTTAAAAAAAAAAAAAAATTGGATCAGAGGTAGCACCTTAGGTTGGAGTACCAGAGATAGGCAGACTGATGCTCTGAAGGGGGATGAGCAGGATCTTCCACCGCTGCCAAGATCTGAGCACCATTCTTGAGGAATATTGTACACAGGCCACTAAGTTGTAGTCACAGTCTCATCTCTTGAAGGCTTCCTTGTAGGTCCCTGGGTCAACAGAGCAGTTTCAACTTACTCTGAATGCTAACTTACATTTCTGTATTTTTTAATTTTTTACTCCCTCTTCCAGATGCATCTCCCCTGCCCTTTACCTTGGTGAATTGGCTTAAGCCATGGCTCCCACCTTACAGCTTCTCACTGTCATTTCCTTTGGTCATTTAAAGTATGGGGTCCTCTCGGGCTATCCCTACAGATCTAGAACCTGCATCAGACCATATGCTGTTTTTCTCTGGTTCCTTTGACCTCTCTAAATTCTCCTAGAAGGGGAATTATGAGGAAATGCAAGAATTCTTTAATAAAGATTACATTTTGAAAATAGCCATAACATAAAATGTCCAAAAGGTGCTAATCTTTGTCATAGGAGATCATAGACATTTATCATATTATTCTTTATTTTCATGATTTGATGAGGACAATTTTAAAACAATTCTACAATATTTTCTAAAAGAAAAGTTTTCTATAGTCATCAGCCAAATAATTTTTCAACTATTCAACTTGCTTCAAGCTCAGAGACAGTTTGTTTTAGCCCTTTCATCAACATAGTCCAGGGTGAAACTGTACCTCTGCCTGGGAGATGGGGGAGCCTTGTGGTTTCCAGCCCCCAGCCATTTAACCAGGCCATGGTAGGTGATGGTTGGCTCAGGCTGCTGCATTCCCCAGTTTAAAAGGGCATGACGCGGGCTATACCATTGGCCATTGTGAGCAGCAGGAGGGAAACACCTCTGTGTAAGGTCTGAGCCTGTTCTGTTTCACCCTCTACTTTAACTCCCATCCCCACACACTCGCATGGAGTTTCAGAAAAATGCCAACTGATATTCAGCAAATGGCTTTTTGCAAGTCAATTTCCCAACAGATTAGTCAGCTTCCTCTTCTTTATTTATACTTCTCTAACACTTTGAATAATCAACAACAATTTAGGGCATTGCTTTCCAGACCTGCTTTTGTGCATGATACAAATATAGAATGCATGTGTTTTATATACTTTGAGTCTTTTAATGACTTATTTTTTCTCTAGAAATTACTTTTTTCTGTCTCAGCAAAATAGCATAGGTATTCTTCTATGTCAGTATGTAAGGTCTAATTCTTCGTTATTGATATTGGCACTTTTATTTGATTTGCATTGCACTATTATATTTAATGAGCATAGTTAAGCTCCAATATTCCTCCTCTTTGGTCAGTCTCTAGTTCTGAAATAGGAAATTAAGGCATGCTCCAAAGGAGCACCACATGGGACCATCAGCCAGCATACAAGCTTTCACAAAATAGTTCCATTGAATGACATGGAACAGAAAGTCCTTTATGATTTAACTCAATGGGTCTCAACCTTGGCTACACATTAGATATAGAGATTAAAACAAAACAACACTGTGAAAACTAATGTCCACAGAAAACCCTGCACATGATGTTTGTTTGTATCAGCTTTATTCATAATTGCCAAAATTTGGAATCAGTACGCTCTTCATTAAGAGAATGGATAAATAGACCATGCTACATACAGATAAAAAGGTATTATTTAATGCTAAAAAAGAAATATTCTATTAAGCCATGAAGACATGAATGAATGCATATTACTAAGTGACAGACACCAATCTGAAAAGGCTACATACTGTAGGAGTCCAATTATAACATTCTCTATAAGGCAAAACTATGAGGATGGTAACAAGATCAATGGTTGCCACAGGTTGTAGGGGGTAGGGAGCGGGTAGGAAGAATTAATGTTGCAAACACAAAGGATGTTTAAGGCAGTGAAACACTCTGTATTAATACCATCGTGATGGATACATGTAATTATACATTTGTCCAAACCCAAATAACATACAACACACCAAGAATAAAACATAATGTAAACTATGACTTCGGTGATAATGATGTATCATTGGTTGTAACAAATGTACCACTCTGGTCAGGGATGTTGGTAATGGGGGAGGCTATGATAAGTGAGGATGGAGAATATATGGGAAATCTCTGCACCGTCCTCTCAATTTTGCTGTGCATCTAAAATTGCCCTAAAAACAAAAGATCTTAATTTTTAAAATTAGTAATACTGTTGTCTGGCTGGGCGCCATACTTTTTTTTTTTTTTGGGGGGGGGTTAAATCTATAGTTTTTATTGGAAAATGTAACTCATCTGTTACTGCCATGATTCAGAGGTAGCTTTTATTTTATTTTATTTTTATTTTATTGTTGTATTTGGGCTCCATACTTAAGACTGTGATTTAGCTGTCAGGGTTGGAACTGAGAGCCAGAGATTTTAAATAGACTTTATTATTTAGAGTTAATATTTGTTAATAAGTTTCACAGGTGATTCTTTTTTTTTTTTTCTTCAAAGATTTTATTTCATTATTTTTAGAAAGAGGGGAAGGGAGAGAGGCAGAGAGGGAGAGAGACATCAATGTATGGTTGTGTTTCACCTGCCTCCAGCCACAGACCTGACTGGAGATCTGGTTTGCAACCTGGTTATGTGCCCTGGCTGGGGAATCGAACCTGCAACCTTTGGGTTCGCAGGCCAGCGCCTTAACTACTGTGCTACCAGCCAGGGCTCACAGGTGATTCTAATGTGCACCCAAAGTGAAGAGTTACTGGTCTACAAAGTCACCCCCAATTGTCTCAGCTAAGTTCCTACAAATCTTCCCCCAGATACTCATGCTCTGCTGTTTGGAATTACCCACACTTGTCATACCTCTTTAGGTGTCATAGTTTGTTCCCCTGCCTGATAACCCAGGCCCCGATCATGAGCAGGGAGAACCACTACCCCACCAAGTCTAGCTCAAGCCAAAAGCTTCCCTAATACGTGCCTAAAGGTTTTTGTTATTCCCTGAACACAGTTTCTTATCCCCTAGTTCTTTGGGCTTACCTATACTATATCCTTCAAAATGATTATTTTAATTGTTTGAGTGTATGCCTGCTCCTCCACTAAACTGTGCAATTTGAGAGCAATGTTGTGTTTTATTCATCTTGTCAGTACCTAACACTAGAGCTAACTGAATTTCTTGGTCAAATTAACAAATGCATAAAGTGGGTCATCATGTACAAACTATACCTTGAAATGAAATGTAAAAATCTACTATTTTTCATTTACAGTATATCTACCACTTGCTAAAGCATAAAATTCTCCAGATACTCTTGCTTCCTCTTCGAATCAGCACATTCCCCATGTCTTGGCCCAGGGAACAGAATTCTGGCTAAAAGATGGAAGCCTGTTCTTCCAGCAAACAGCTGTGTCACCCTGACTAATTCTTTTAACTCTTCTGGGATCCCATTCCTCATGTGTAAAATGCAGATCACTGAGGTCCCTTCCACTGTGAGCCAAACTCTATATACCAGTGACACTTGAAGACTGTTTTTCTGTTTGAAAACAGAAAGGTAAGAGAGGGAGAGATATACAAGAAACTGAACATGTCTAGTTTTAGCACTGTTTTAATTGTCAAAGGAAAAAACATCAAAATCGGTACAACACAGATTAAGAGGGAAATATGTTTTAAAAAATTATCTTCCTAATGTTGAATATAAGCATTCTCAGAGGGGAGCAAAAAGGGGATGAATGTAATACAACAATAAAAAAAAAAAAAAAAAGAATATAAGCATTCTGTCTTCTCCATCTGTAAGGTAAGAGAGGCATACAGCTTAAGTTATATAAAGGTAGAATTTATACTGATATCAGTGTTGCTTCTGAATGTGTCACAAAATATAAGTATTAAGAAGGAAGAAAACATAATTTGAGTCATCTTCGACTCTGAAAAAAAGAAAAAGAAAAAGGTCTTGTTAGTAAACATACTTATTTTATTTGGATTATAGATCACATCACCCAACTTGTCCAACTTCTACTGTGTACATAACCATTTGTAAAAGAAGTAGCTGCAGACAATTTTTCAGATCCAGTACAAAGAGCATTTCCCATTAATTTATCCCATTGATTCTCCTACAACCTAAGAGAAAAGAATGATGGTATTAAGAGTACATTATTCTGGCTCTTACATTTAATTACTGTGTGTCTCTGGGCAAGTCACCCAATTTCTCTGATGCTCTCTTGAATTAATTTCCCTGTTCTAAAATATAACAGGAGATCTGCATAGGTTTTCAGTACCTAAGTAAGGTACCATGTGGAGAATTTCATTGAAAAGCTGAATTTTCTACCTCTGGACTCCATCCAAAGATGCACAGAAGTCCAATTCCTCCCTCTTTCATGCTGCTAGAGCTCCTTGTAATACATCTATTTTAATATCTTTATATTACATTACAATATGTTTCTATTTCTTTCTTCTCTTGGATGGGAAGCCTCTAGAAGGCAAACACAGTGCCCATATACTAAGACTCAACAAGAGACTGAAGGAATGGGACATCTTCAGAACCATGTTATTCCTCTTTTCTGACTGAATAATATAGCAACTACTATGCAACAAAAGGGAATGGTTCCTTTGCGAAGGCCCAGAAATGCCCCATGTGGAAATGGCAGAAGAAAGAACAAACCCTTGCAGTTGTAATGGGTAACCAGTCGCCTATGTCCTGTCAAACCACACCAGCAGCTCCTCTGACTTCCTTTTGAGGGCCAGGGATGCTGGCAGAGACCCAACTGAGGCCACATACATTCCTCATGCCACTCCACAGGAAAGGGGAAAACCTCATAGGATTTTTCTCTGCCTGCACAAATGCTGCCTTGATTAATGTCCTCCATATACTGAGGGTTATCATATTAGGGCTGCCTAAAAATAGTCCCCAGAACAATAAAACAACAACTACAAAAGCAGTTTCTTAAAGTTAGAAACTTACCTCCATGATGCTGGTTAATTGTTCTTATCTATAAAAAGAAAATGGAGAAAGAAAAAGGAAAACCGTAAGTTTTACTTTTAAAATACTATGCGTTAACAAATGTCTGGCAATTAGCCTGTTGTCCCTAACCATGAATACCTTGTTTAGAACTACTAGGAGGTCCCAAACTTTCCAACCCCATCAAGAGTGCTGGAGGAGTCCAGGATTGGAGGGTATGAGGAAAGCAAGACTTTTGCAAAGACTCATGTCTCCCAGAAATGCCTGTTGGTCCTAAGTTTCCATGAGGATGTCAGGAAAGACTAAGGAATCCAGCAGGTAGGAAACACTGGGAATGAGTGTGCATTCGGGCTGCTCCTTGCTCTTACCACAAGAAAACTACTATTTCCAGGGCTGTATTGTGCAGAGGTCTCTCAGAAGGTGGCACTTACCAGAGCTTTAATAATTTCCTGACAATCCCAATACGCATGTTTTTAAAACATATCAAAGCAGCTTTATACTGTGGCTAATGTCAGACAACTATCAGCAGCTAAAGAAAGAACTTGAAAACTTACCCCACTTAACTTTCTTGGGCTCCTGGAGAGTGATGTGTTCCACAACACAGGTGTACTCATCTTCTGCGCTGGGAGTGAAATTTGCGTGTACAAGAAGATAGAAAGACCAATCCTTGCTGAAAGACAGGTCTGATTGTTCCGTTTTCATTGGTTCACCATTCTTGAGCAAATCAATTTTAATCTGGGGTGGATGGAACCCAGATACATAGCAATTCAGGAAATTTGGCTTTCCATTTTCTGCTGGATGTCTTGAGTAAACCTGAACCTTAGGGGCACCTGGGGAACATCAGGGGAAGACAAAAATTGCAGTGTTTCACTTGGGGCTACTTTGGTCTAAAGCTAGATCAGGCACCAACTGTAAAATAATTTGGTCATCCATTTCTCCCGCTTTCATGTTCACGTTTCCAAATAAGCTTCTGCTTTTCTAAAAGGCTATCTCATAATTCCCCTACACATGCATTTTTGGCTTTTTCTGCCAGATTTCCAGTAATATCTTCTGTCACTGCATATTGTGCCAAATCCTCAAGAACCTTTCTGTGGAGACTTTCAAAAACTTTTGATGGCTTCTTAGCACTCATAGAGCCATACACTTAAAACCAGTATGGTTTTACAAACAATGTCAACCCAATAAATTGAATTTTTAAAAAAGTCTGCATGATTTGGCCCTAGCCTACTTTTCAAACTTCATTTTTCAATTCACACATCCTCCACATCAAAAACAAAAACAAAAACAAACAAACAAAAAAACAAACCTCATAGTACCCTGTTTCAGCCCCATCAATTTTTTTCTTATGTTATGGCTTTCCTTTTTGGTTCCTGTTCCTTGCTGAGATCAACACCCATCTGACTTCTCAATATGTATCAAGTGTCTAGTAAAGTGTCTAGCATACAGCAGTTGCTCTGTAAGTGGCAGGTGTTATTATTACTTACTAGCTCAGGTACCTAACAGAGTCAACCCAAAGTATGTTCCTGCGAAACACAAACTCTTCATCCTGCTCAGAATTTATACACCAGCCCCCTGATTTTGTATCTGATTTCATAAGCTAATACAAGGTTGAAATGCCCACAAAAGCTGGCAAATAGTTTAAATGAGCGAGTTGGGCTGGATCAGAGCAATAGGAAAGGCTGAGGACCCTGGCAAGTAAGAGAGAACATACTCTTCTCTATGACCAAGTAGAGTTATGCATGAAAATGGGATTTGTATTTTAATCAGTGCCCAGAAATGATTCCTATAACTAGCCAGGTTTGGAACACATTGCATAATGCTATAGGAACAGTGGTTTCCGAAAGGGCATGTGTGACTAGACGTCCTGCATCCCAGAGACTTCGGAAAGAAAATATAACCTCTATTTCTTTCTTTTTTTTTAACGGTCACTGATTTTTTTTAAAAAAGATTTTATTTATCTTTTTTAGAGAGAGGGGAGGGGAGAGACGCAAGAGAGAGAGAGAAACATCAATGTATGGTTGCCTTTCACCTGCCTCTAGCTACAGACCTGGCTAGAGACCTGGCTTGCAATCTGGTTATGTGCCCTGACTGGGAATTGAACCAGTGACCGTCAGGTTTGTAGGTTAGCACAGCACCTTATCCACAGTGCCACCAACCAGGGCTTTAACTCTATTGCTATATTTCTCATCCAAAACAAAGGGAAGTGTTACTACTACTAAATACACAAACTGACACTAATACATGCATATAATTCACTTTAAAATACATGCTCACTCAAGGTAGATGATTACTACAAGGTAGCTGCGCCTCCAGGTCCAGAAGGTGGTGGGGAGGAGGAAGAGTACCTGGCCACTCTGATCATATGCATCTGTCTAGAAACACTCTATCATGAAAGGATCGGTCACCAGGAAAGAGAACATCAAAAGTCTACAAAAATTGGGACTAGGGATCCCAGTAAGGTTCTGACTTCATTTTTTTCATAAAGTAAAAGTGAAAATAAATCAGAATGCTCTTTGTAGTTGAGCTTCTGATAATTAGAATAAATACCACAGGAGTCAGAGCAAGGTGTACCTGGCCCAGAATTCTTACTCTGAGGTAACATCGTGAAAACCTCTTCTAAGAAGAGAACCAGTATCAGCCAGGCCTGGATTTGAATCTGAACTCGGCCATTTATTGGCTCTGAAACTTTGGGGAAGTTATTTTAATTTCCAAAATTTACCTGAAAAATTAACTTATGCCCACAGTGAATCAAACAAAACCTACACATGGGATAGAGCATAAAATTGACCCCAAAGGCAATCACCGTTACCTCTTTTTTGTGGGTTTTAAAATTTATTTATTTATTATTTTTTTAGAGAGTGGGGAAGGGAGAGAGGCAGAAAGGGAGAGAGATATCAATGTATGGGTGCCTTTCACCTCCCTCCAGCTACAGAAATGGCTTGCAACCTAGTTATGTGCCCTGGCTGGGATTCAAACCAGCACCTTTGGGTTTGCAGGCTGGCCCCTTATCCTCTGTGTCACCAGCCAGGGCCTTCTTGTGGTTCTTAAAGAAATAATCTATATAGGACATGCATTACTTTGGAAATTTTCAAACTAATAATTTTTTAAATGTCAGCTTGCTATTTTTCAAAAGGTTTTTACAGTCAGCAGCAAATAATAATAATGATGATGACAGGCAGTATGCTTTATTTTATAAATAAGTGATATATACCTTTTTATCAAGATTAAAAGATCATGGTTCACAGAGGCCTTTATGAGGGGAAAAATGAGAGTCCAATGTATTACAGGGTTTTGGGAACATGCTCAATGTCCCTGGTGTCCCCAAGAGAAAGCCTGAGTAACCACTCTGATTACCTTTATCACTGGTTTTACAACCTCTCTGACTGATTAACCTTGTTTTTTTCAAAACCGAAAGTAGTGGTTCAGTTCATCTGGCAAAGAACCAGACAAGGAGACAAAGAGGACCCTCTCTGTAAAGAAAGGACAACAGGGCCTATGGACCCCCAGCTTGTTCCAAACAATCTAGCACCCAAAGGAGGCAATTCTAAAAATCTTTCAGATTACATACAGCCCAAAGGCTAACACTCCAGCATAATGCTCAGGTCAGGAGCCTTTGTCTGCTATATATTCCCTGTGTGATTAAGTTACTTAAACTCTTAGTGCCTCAGTTTCCTCATCTGTGAGATGCTGATGGGAACCTTCGTGTTCACATCATAGACTCATTTAAGACTTAAATGACAAAAGCACACAACATCCTGGCACACTGTGAGTTGTCAAATACAGACAGCTCTTCTGTTAAAAGCAACATGTAATGGAAACAAGTGAATTAATGGTGTGAAAGCGCTCGGTAACACCTCAAAGCATTCTACAAACATTCCATGCTGAACCCCCCGCTATGTTTTCATCTCATATATATGAGAAAGTGCCAAGGGGCAGGTGAACCTGGAGGGTGCTAGAAGGAAGCCGGAAGCCCTGAGGTTGTCAGCAGAGTTGCAGAGAGCTGACTCGCCCCGCCGCCCCGCCGCCCCGCCACCCCGCCACCCCACCACCCCGCCACCCCGCCACCCCGCCACCCCATCGGCCTTGCGCCAGCGCGCCTCTTCTATAGCCCAGATGTCTGTCTCCACCCAGTCACAGTCCCAGTTGGCTACACGCCTTTGGGACTCAGTTGTCCGCTTTCCCCTCCAGCTGCTTCAGGGGAGCTAGAGATCCCTTGAAGAGCTAAAGAAAAACCCTCCCTCCGGTTGCTCTGGAACTTAATCGACATTCAGAAACTGCCCCAACCTACTTGGCCAGGGCGTGCCAACGGTCACCCTCACACCGGCTCTCAGGAAAGAATAAAAGAAAGAATAAAAACTCTTACATCTTGGCCTCGCACCCACACAGCTCTCCCTCCCTTCAACCCACCGAAGGGCGAGTCCCCAGGCCCGGAGAGAGTACTTGGGGAACCCGGGTGTTACGGAATTAAGAGAGTACCAAAGAGGGTGCGGGACCAGGAGAGGAAGGAACACTCACGTGTGATGGCTTCCAGACCAGAAAGAGAGAGCAGCCCAAGCAGGACCAAAGCCACGGGGCCAGCCATTGTCTACAGCAGCTCCAAAGGAGTGAGGACCGGAGCCTCTGCCACCAACACGCCAAGGCGAGACGAGTCAGGCACTGCGCAGCCAAGTCCGAACATCGGCTTATATTGCCTACGTGCACAGCCAATCAGAACTCTGTAAGTCACCAGTCTCCTAGCTTTCAGCGCTGAACCAGGTTAGAAAAGGGACTCCGGGAAAAAAAAAAAAAAAAAGAAAAGGGACTTTACATGTTCAGTTTCACTTTCCTGTAAGGCCTCGTAATTGGATTCTCTGTAAATGGGTGCCTTACGATCTTGGGAACGTTGCCAAGATTGGGGCGCGAACAGCCCAATTTAGAAGTTTAGTCTGGACAACCTTTGTCGAACACCCTTAATTTTCAAACCAGCCCCAGAGAATGCTGAGATCATTTGTTTACCAGGACTTAATCTGTTAGGACCCCGGAACCTACAGCTTTTATTTGAAAAAAATGGAAGCCCAAAAAGAGGAAGTGTGTGGACAAAGACTAAAGGGGGCCAGGCAGAACAAGAACTATTGTAAATCACTACAACCCGGAATTTCAGAATTTGAGAGGCAAGAAATAGATTCCAGGAACCTCGAGGATTCCTGAACACAGCTCAGGGAACTAACTGTTGTGAGTGAAGAAGGACCTTCTTGCTTAGTGAATTCCTTCAGGGATAAATTTCCTTTTATAAAGCTCCTGCCAAGAAATTCTTCTCTGTATCTTCATGTTGTTGTTTAGGTGATTTCCTTTGTTTTGTTGATTTATGGGGAAAACTACCACTTAAAGTAAAAGCAACAACTGCTTTGATCTTTAGAGGTAACAGACCCCTTTAGGTAATTTATTCACGGAGAACTACCACACTAGAATGGTGCTGGGCATATAATAGGTATTTGGTAAACTGAATTAATTAACAAGTCAACTAGCAAAAAGGGGGTGGGGGGGTGCAAATACCTTAAATTCAAGTAGGTAAGGATTACCTCATTGATTTTTTTTTTTAATTTTATTGTTGTTGTATTACATCCATCCCCTTTTTACCTCATTAATTTTTTATGGGCAGGGAAAACTGGATAAAAATAGGATTCAAATTCTGACCTGATTCCATTGGCATTCAAGCTTCTGACACTGAGCTTGGCAATTTTATTTTAGTGAGAAATTAAATTGCACCCAGCTACATAAAAGATAGATGCTGCTCTCACTTGCTCCTGAGTCTCTGGGGCCTTCTCTGAGTGCAACAGTGAGAAGAGGAAGTGAACTCTGTGTGTGTGTGTGTGTGTGGCAGGGGTGGGGTTGGGAGTGGCAACAGGGATCTTGGAAATCACCATAGTTTTCAATTGAAGGGAATTGAATTGTGCTTCACCAAGGAGCACAACAAATATCATCTGGATTTTTTTTTTGACAAATTTTTAAATCTTTTAATAATCCCAATGGTGGAAGTCTTGTCTAAACTGGAAGAAGTGGAATATGCTCCATAGGCCAAATGAAACGAGATAATGCAGAGACAGCCTCACATATTTTCTAACATATATTGAGTATCTATAATATTTAACAACTATCTTGTTACTACTACTCATGAATTGGGGAAGATTCAGAGATCTAATTTTGAAGCCTGGATCAAAATTACAACTGAAATATAGAACATCATTCAGAACTGACAGAAATGGAGTTGAATGGAAATTTGACAACTAGAGGATTAAAGAAATCACATCCATCCAGATTGGTAGGACAGGTGCAGGTGTGGAATGGGCTGGTCCCACTCCCGTGTGTGGTGGACAAAAATTCAGGAGGGATATCTCAGGAGCAAGGGGGTTTCAATCCCACATCAGGCCCCTAACCCAGAGTTCCAGTGCCAGGAGGATAAGTCCCCACACTTCTGCAAAATTCCTGCAAAAACCAGTTAAGAATTGAGTAGGTGGAAGAAACTGCCCCAAACAGTTCCTCTTAAAGAACCCACGCATGAACTTACCTACTCAAACTCTCCCTCTGAGCTCCAGCACTGGGGTAGCAGCTAGGAAGGCAATGTTGGCATACTGGAAAGAAACTAAAGAGTCTGAAATCAAGGTGAGCAGAGGCCATTGTCCATTTTCTAAACCCTTCCTCCACCAGAGCCACAGAATGAGCAAGCTGGTGCCATATCTGAGATGCCATCAACATGGCTAACACTGTTTGACCCACTGTGGAGATCCCCAGAGACTCTGCCTCATCCAATTTATGGGCCCACCCAAGCTGCTTTTCCTTACCAATGGCTAGCTTTGGTTCACACTGCACAACTTCCTAAATCCCCTCAAATAAGCAACAGCTGGCCCTAGTGAGCCCCAGGCCCAGCACTAGCAGAAGCCAATTTAGATTCACAGCTTGGCTTCACCTGGGAATTTCCAAGCCCAGCACAAGTATCAGCCATCTCAAATTGCTTTATAGCTTAGGCGGGGTAGCCCCAGGCCAAACATAGGTGGAGGTTGACCTTGACCTGAACTGTTCAGGAAGCTCCAGGGCCAGTACACCCAGTGGACAGCTACAGATTACATTGGAGGACCACCACCCTGCTCCTGCACAGCTGATCCTCCACAGAGGGCAGAGGTTCGTGGTCAGTGGTCACAGCCAATCCTTGCAGCTGACTGGCCTGGGTAAGTCCCTCCCATTAATCTGTTAACAGCAATCAAGGCTTAACTACAAGAGGAGAGTGTACTCAGCTCACCCTAAGGGTACACCTCAAGTACCCAGCTTGGGTGAGAGGTGGAGGCTGTGCCACTGGAACCTATAGGACATCTACTACATTAGGCCACACTACCAAGACAGGGAGTCATAGCAGCTCTACCTAATACATAGAAACAGACACAGGGAGTCTGCCAAAACAAAGAAACAAAGAACCATCACCCAAAGAAAAGAACAGATCAAAACCTCAGAAAAAGAGCTAACTGAAATGGAGATAAGCAATCTATCAGATGCAGAGTTTGAAAAACTGGTTATAAGGATGCTCAAGGAACTTGGTGAGGACCTCAGCAGCCTAAAAAATATCCAGTCGGAAATGACTGCTACACTAATTGAAATAAAGAATAATTTACAGGGGAATGACAATAGTGTGGATGAACCAAGAATCGAATCAATGATGTGGAACATAAGGAAGAAAAAACAAGCAACCAGAACAAGAAGAAAAAAAGAATTAAAAAAAATGAGGATAATATAAGCAGTTTCTTGGGCAACTTCAAGAGGTCCAACATTCTCATCATAGGGGTGCCAGAAAAATAAGAGAAAGAACAAGAAATTAGAATCCTTTTGAAAAAAATAATGAAAGAACACTTCCGTAGTTTGGTGAAGGCAATGGACATGCAAGTCCAGAAAGCACAGGGAATTTCAAAGAAGATGGATGCAAAGAGGCCCACACCAAGATACACCATAACTAAAATGTCAAAGGTTAAAAATAAAGAGAAAATCTTAAAAGCAGTAAGGGAAAAGCTGATAATTACCTACAGGGAATTTCTCATAAGAAACTGTCAGCTGATTTCTCAAAAGAAACTTTGCAGACTAAAAGGGATTGGCAAGAAATACTTGAAGTCACAAAAAGCAGGGTCCTACAGCCAAAATTGCTCTACCCAGCAAAGCTATCATTTAGAATTGAGGGGCAGATAAAGAGCTTCCCAGATAAGAAGAAACTAAAGGAGCTCATCACCAAGTCATTATTATATGAAATGTTAAAGGGACTTACTTAAGAAAAAGGAGAAAATCAAAGCTACGAACAATAAAATATATATCTATCAATAATGGAATCTAAAAACAAAGCAAACAAGAAGAACAGAGACAGAATCATGAATACAGAGTATTTTAATGGTTGCCAGATGGGAGGGGGGTGTGGGTAAATGAGTGAAGAGATGAGGGGATTAAACAGTACAAGTATGTAGCACTGAATAGCCATGGGGATGTAAAGCACAGTATACAGTTGGAAATGGAATAGCCAAAGAATTTATATGCATGATCCATGGTAGATGGTGTGGGATTGCCTGAGGGAGTGGAGGGGGCTCGATAGAAGTGGGGCAAAAGGAGAAAAATAAGGTCAACCTTAATAGAGCATAATCAATGAAATACAATAAAAAAACAAAATTTAAGCCTGTACAAAAATCTTCTCCCTATAACATGTGCTACACTAAACAAACTGCTTTTGTCACTCCTGAACATCTACCTCTCTGAATTTTCATGAATTTCTATTTCATAAGGATGATTATTTTTTATACACTGGCAAAAACATACAAATAAAGTACTTAGTATTTTTAAGCCTTTATTCTTTCATTTTATTTTCCCAGGGAAAAAAGGAGAAGGCAAAAGTCAGCATGTGTTTTACAAAATGATAGATAGCAGGTGAAAGTACCCAGCACAGCAAAATCAACTATCTCCAGTAATGGAGGCCACCAAAGCCCAAGGGAAGCTCAGTCTCCTGTGGTTTAGAAATGGGAAGGAATCAGGGAAAAAAGACAGATACTTGCTTTCCTACTCTCTCTGCCTTCCACCCCATAAATTCAAAACTTTGTGCAAAGCTTTGGTTTCTAGCAGTGAACATCAGTTACATTCATCCATCTTCTATTAAACAATCTTGTGGCTACTTTGACATAAACTTTTTGCACCTGTATAAAAGTTCCTGAGTGACTTGGATATACATTCATCTTCCCTTTCTTGGTCTCCCAACGCCACTGGCATGAATCACATATTAAGGAATGGTCTGGACTTAGGATATTGGGAAGAAGGAATGGAGTATTCTTAGCTTCTTCAGGATTTTTGCACAAATTATTTAAGAGATGGGGTGACACCTCACATTTAATGTGTATAGGTGTGGGTATGTGGGTTTTTGTGGGGGTTGCAGATAGAAGAGAAGATGGGTAGGAGTCAAGTTTTAGGACAGAAGAATTGGTTCAAAACAGAAAATTAGAGAAGAGGAAACAGAAGAAAGGATGATTCATGACCCCCACTTCATGAAGAGGAATCCCCAAACTTATGTTTCAGATCCTTTTTGCCTGGTGCAGAACCTTTTGTCAAAAATGCTTTGGCTATTTTTTCAATACAAAAAGAAGTTTGAAACAATAAAACCCCAGAAGAACATGGAGAAAGACCAACACATTTACACAAACTAGGCCACCTAGCAATCACCACACCAGCTACTGTCAAGTTCTACAAAGTCCAGATGAATACAGTAATGAGAGGGGACAGCAACTGGAGGAGACAAGAACCTAGGATCACACACACATAATCCAATGCAGTCTATTGCATTTGCCCTGTTTCAATACAGTGAGGTAGGTTTTCAGTGACATCACAGGATGTGAAAAAACAAAAGCCACTTTTCCCCTTCAGCTACTATGGCTAGTCACTGCTGCAGCAGGGCAGGACAATGGCTCTAGGCATCACGAAGAAGCCATCACCATGGTCTCCCTAGAAGCCAAGAGGAAAAATAAAGAAATTTTAAAGGTTAAAGAGTTTAGTCATTGTTTCATGTATCCATCCCTGGATAACTTAAGATGGGTAGAGAGGTATTATTTTTAAAACCTATCTTTATTAAGCTTTTTTTTTTTTTTAAAACAAATACATACATACACCTTGTTGTGCATGATAAGCCTAGCCCAATCTAGTATAGGATGGATCTGGTATGTAATGTGTGTTTGGATTTGGATCACAAGCGTGGTTGGAGTTCCTTTGCCTCACCTCTCCCTCATATACACCAAGAGGGAAGAGGGGGTGATGCTGTGGAAACTGGCCTGAGATACATGGCAGTGCCAGCTACCCCCTATTCACCCTGTCCCCATTTTCTCCATTCTGCTGATTGATACACCTGCTCCTTGAAACTTTCTGACCACAAAAGAATATCCTCCAACCCACTGTAACTCATTTCTGGGCATCTGGGAGCAGGGCAGGGCTATGGGTCTCTTCTTCATCCCAAAAATAGACTGGCTTTCCCTGTGAGCTGGGGGCTTGCTAGGCCTTCAATGAACATGAGGCCAACATATGGCTGATACTCTGGCAGAAGTGGAACTTCTTGGGCTGGGGTGGCACCTTGCATTCCTTGGCATGATGGTCTAGATCTCCACAGTTGTAGTACCTGCCTCCCTTCAAATAGATTCTAGGCCCTTGGCAGATCTCTTAAAGGTGAACTTCTCTGCCTCACTCTCCTTCCAGTTCCCAAAGCCCTTCTATGTGCACCTTACTCTGGTGCACAGAAACATCCACCCACGAGTGGAGGGTGACCTCAGCACAGGCAGTCATGGACAGGAAGCTGAACCCCAAGTGCACATTGAACCACTTACAGATGACAGCACCATGTAACAGCTCTGGCTCCTCTGCTGCCTGGGCCATGTCCTCTGTGCTTAGGTGCAGCGACCTGCAAACTGCTGGTCTGACACAGCGCCCATAGTAGTTGGCTAAGCCCCTGGCCTTGGCTGAGGTCTGGCAGCTGGCAGCCCTAGGGAAGTCCAGAGGCAAAGCAGTGGGCCAGAGTAGAGGCAGCTACATCTTCCCCAGCACCTAAAGTACTTAGTATTTAAAGAAAGATTACCAGATCAAAATAAAGTTCTTATACTTTATTTATTCATTTATTTATTTCACATTTAGAAGATTTACATATTTATGTAGATAAATTTGTCAGGCTCTTCTGACCACAAACTTAAATCTATAAGCCTTCACGGTTTCATGTAGATTTGGGGTCATAATCAGAAGGGCCTCCTCCACTTCACATTAAAAAAAAGTTACACATTTTCTTTGAATATATTTTAGATTTATTTTTTTTTAATGTTATTGTTGTTGTATTACATCCATCCCCTTTTTGCTCCCCTCTGTCCCCCTCCCCACCCACCCATTCCCCCCAAAGTCAATCCCACCTGTTGTCCATGTCCATGGTTCCTTTATACTAGGTTCTTGTCTAAGCTGCTCCCCTTTCTTGCCTCTGCCTCCCCCCTCCCCCCAACCCCTTTCCCCCTG